>JAUMJK010002007.1:0-168817 GCA_033558105.1 Coccyzus lansbergi
GAGCAAAAAAAAGTAAGAGTGATAATGAGGTAAGAGAAGCATTTGAGTTCTGCTTCATAGGAAATGGGAAACAAAACAAGAATTGCTTGAGGAGTTATTCCTGTATAAGAATGCATCTCAGCAAACATGACTGAGCAGAGTAAGAATAGAGAAAAAAAAATCATATTCTCTGAAAATGTCTTACTTAAAAAAAAAAAAATAGAACTACAAAGTAAACCAGAAAACTACACATCATATGAAGAGAAAACAGATGTGAAAACCAATGACAATTTAACTCAGTTTCAAGAAATGAGAAATATTTCTGCACCAAAATCAAGCATGCCCCATTGTTTGTATGAACTAAAAACAAGCAGAGCCAAGGGTTTTTGTTTGTTTGTTTTCTTTTCTACCAATAGGGAGATAAAGGGATAAATGCAACAAAATTCACAGGATTTTTTACAGAAATGAAAAAATTCAAAGTATTTATTACTCATAAATTCTGGCATAATTCTTAGCATTACCTACAACTGACTTACTTGCAGTGCTGAAAATTGTTCCAGCTCTGTGTCTGAAAGCCAGCTGAGAGGGATTAAGAGACATCAAGTTTTAAAATTAAGTATGAAAAAACAATCTATAATGTGTGAAGCAATTTTTTCTGGAATTTGAGCTAGAACATTACAACTCTAATCTGTATTTAAACTAATACAAACTAATTTCACTGAAGCAATATAATTTTCTAGATAAGTTTTGGTGTTTTATTCGTGCAGAACACAGAACATCCTATCTTATGCTTTATTAAGATTTTTTTTAGTGAACCTTCTTTTCAGTAAATATCTAAGTATCAGTTTGAAGCAATTGTAAATGTGTTGCTTTTGTTTGTCCTAATTATTCTGATGCAAGGTTACAAGAAAACATGGAAACACATTTGTTATATGCAAGTATTTGATATAACAAAAAAGAATTCGTGATGTATTTATATGATAGCACAAAACTTAGGAAACTCCCTTGAAATCTGGAAATATGAGAAGAAATAGCATATAAAATAAGTCAACATAAGGTAACATAAACTTTAAAAGTTTTTCCTATGTTTCTTTGACCGTTTTTGCAGAGAAAAGATTTGAAGCTATTTACTACAACACTATTCGTAGGAAAGCAATATTGTAGCATAAAAATATGTCTAAAAAGTTCATAACAGTTTAATTTAATACCCATTTTATGTGTTTGTTCCATTATTTCATAATTATGTTCCTCTTTTTGTACGTTTAAAATGTCTTGCACTTCACTCACTTTACTTTCTCTTCTTTCAGGGGACATCTCACCTCAAGGCACTGACACCAAGGTGTAGGCATTTCGGATTATCTAAATCAGCAACTCTGGTAATGGCAGATCACAGTGCTGCCAACAAACAAATTGACATAAATAATGCACAAAGGATGAAAACCTTCCCCTTTTATTGTGGTCACCTGCAGTACATCTCTAGGCAATCTATCCATTTATGAGCTAGAAAGTACATTTCAGATCTCCTACATTAACTTGAAGAACTGAGAGTACATCTGAGAAATTCTCAAGCTTCCTTCTAGACAGTAAGTCAACGAATTCTCCACTCACCATGAGAAATCAATTATGGATGTTTCCATGCATGAAAGAAAAATAAAGATGACAACTTTTATTAAAGTATTTGAGATAGGGGAAAAAAAAGAATTAAAATTCCCATGGTATGATATAGAAATTATGATTTTCCATGGAGCATTTATTCTACATAAATTTCTATGAATTTATGATGAAATAGAGAAGACACAATCCTTACCATGTCAAAAATGATGCAACAAATCAGCACAGTCATTTTTAACAAAAAGCATAGTTTTTAATGTTGTCTCAATGTTACTAGGCAGTCGATAGATAAGTAACTCAATAGCTTGGACTTTTCAGCATCTTAAGTTTTCTGAGTTTTAAGGTTGTATCGATATATATCATAATATGGTTGGACTCGATGATTCGGTGGGTCCCTTCCAACCTGGTTGTTCTATGATTCTATGATTCTATGATTCTATGATATACACTTACAGCATTCTATAAATGTACGGTTGTTATACTCGGACACGCAAAGCTAGTTAACTGATTTGTTGAATAGAGGAAAGAAATGATAAGAAAAGTCTTAAAATAATCTTAGATCCCTCCTGATGCTGGGAATACCATTTCTTGCAGCTTCAGACAAGTCTTTCTCTCATAGATGATGGCACATTTTGCAGGGTTCCTGTCTGTGGTGAAGTTCACCAGCTCCAAGTTCACTACTACTCTCACAGGATCTAGCTGACAATACAGATTCATCATTCACTGGCAGGAATCAAGTTTACAGTGTTGACTTAGCTTTGAATAGTCCCTTAGGTAACACACTCCAATAGAATTATTTTCATAATGCCATAGTTTCCAAATGGGTCCGTATAATATTTCAGGTATAGAAAACAATACACTATGTATATAGTTATGACTGAACTCACAATTGTGATGTGTTGATCTTGGCACCTTCCAGCTGCTCACCTAGTCATTATTTTGCAGTCAGACTGACAGGCCTATAGTTCTCTGGATCCTCCTGTCTCTTCTGGTCTTAATGGTGCCAGTCCCAGAAAGAATGGGTAACACTTGCTTGAGCCCCTTTCAATTGTTGTGGAATCATGAAGTTTTGTGATGATGTGCCTAACCACATTAACTCTTCAGGGTTTAAATGCATGCTGTCCTTCCACCCTGGTGATAAAAATAGTAGACACTGCCCCAGACACTCATCAGATTTCTGTAAATATAAACCAACCAAATTTTGGAGCTCTATCTGTGTATGATCACACAGAGGAGTAGTACACTGAGGGGTGTTTAAACAACCCTTTTGGCTTACTTATCACCCAAAGTGGAGCAGAGGGACATCTCCCATCCTCAGACTCTTTGGTTCACTCCTCTTTAGAAGTGTTCTAAAAATCTCCATCCTACTAATTATCTAGGAACAGAATCTCCTGAACTCAGGGTAAAATGACCCTTCCTCCTGTATCCATTGCCTGGATTTTTTGTTGCACATTTGCGTCTGTTGTTCACATCTACCTTTAAATATTCACATTAAAATGCCCCACAACCACCAGAGGCAAGTTACTCTCTATACACTTTGCAAATCCTGATACCTTTCCCCCACATCTATGGCCTGCTTTTCTAAATGCTTTAAAATGTTATGGAGAATCTAAAAAGATAAGTCCTTCTATTTTCCCCAGATCACTGGGGGTGATACCTGGGGTAATCTCTGTGTTACTCATATCCACACTTGTGTACAAGGCCAAGCAGGCATCAGCTCAGGTTTGACCCTGCTTTTGCTTTTCCAAAAGAACATTTCTTACTCCTCTCTTACCAACTATTCCTGAAGATTTTTCACTGAGGAGATGCTGGGTCTTTTGGAATCTCAATAAGAAAGGTGCTAACACTCAAATCTAGTAATTGATTTATTATTGTAAAGGATAGAAAGCTTAGAAAAGGTAAAAATCTTACATACCCTGATGCTTGGCATCACAGTTGTTGCAACATTGGATAAGTCCCTTCCTGATTACTGTCACGTTTTCTATAATTACCTTCTTTTGCTCAATAAATCAGATAGGCAGATTTGAGTGACAATATCTTTCCTACTGAGAACCCTAAAGAACTGCCATCTCCTAATTTGAAAACAATTACTATAGTTGTCAGTCTTGTCAATCTTTCTCTTATACATTCAACATTTAAAAGACTATGTAAATGATTTGAAGACAATAATTTAGTCCTCTTTCACATCTGGAAACTGTGAAAATTATTATAAGTAGGAATCAGTGGTATCAGCATCTAATACCAATCTATAATTTGTATGGTAAATTTACAGCTTCATTGACTCTTTAGTTCAATCAGAAATATGGGAGTATTTTAGCAAATTGCTTAATTTTTATCCTCTTTCAATACTGCGATTCTTGTCATGAAGTAGCTTTAATGTGTGCAAATTAAATTCATAGAATTATAGAATCATAGAACAATCAGGTTGGAAGGGACCCATCAGATCATCGAGTCCATTCCATTTGGAGGAAAACATCACATTCATTTAATACTTTTTTTCACCCCCTTAAAGTAAGATCACACAATCAGAGGAAACCCCTCTACACAGTAAGCTAGCCACCCTCTGTGGCTAGCTGTTTACATCCTTGGAAAATATTCTTATAAAGAAAAATGTAAGGTATCAGTCACACTATAAAAATTAAAGCCAGCAGAGTTGTAAAAATGTCAAAGTTTTGCATAGTGATTCAAAATGTAGTTTTAGTAGATAAGATGGTGAAGTTTTAGTGAGATCTGAGTTCACTCTGACTGGTCACACTAAACTTCTGAATACAGGTTTCAAGAACGGTATCTATTTTAAACATTTTGTATTCTGTTGTGAAAATGATAGGAGATAGTTGAGGTGTTTTGGGTTTTTTTTCCAATAACTTTGCATGCCTCATCTAAAGATCAAAAAGAATATGAGCTGAGGTATTATCAATTTTTAGTGTCTGTTTTTGATGACTGCATTGATTATGGGGAAAAAATAAGTATTTCTGAAACAGAAAATTCACTCATGAAAAGAGAATTCTATTTTAGGTTGGTGCAAGTATTTCAGAAATATATTCATATAACAAAAAGTATTGCTGTAGAAGCTTATGCACTAGCACAGCTGCAAACAATAGAAAGATCTTTTGTCAGGAACACATAGTATGGATCTTTCTGCTACGCAAGTCACCTTGAAGTAAATCCATTTTTTATTTCATGCTAGTCTGCTAATTCCCATTGATCTGTCACCAGTCTTGAAACTGCAGTTGTAGACGACTGTTTTTTAAACATTTTTCTCTTCATAATATGGTCCTACGATCCCTAGACCTTGGACTTGTGGGAAACGTCAGCTTACCAGATGTCTGCTGGACGTATGACACAGCAGAAACATAACATTCTAGGTGGTTCCTGGACTGCATGGAAGACAACTTCCTGCCAGAACTTGTGAGTGAGCCAACTAGGGAAGGTGCCCCACTGGACCTGTTGCTTGTGAACAGAAAAGACCTTGTGAGACATCTGTGAGACATCACAGCTAGAGCTTAGATTAACCAACTTGTGAAAGTTAATAAACAATCTTTCTGCAAAGAGAAGAACAATAAAAGAAGGGACAAGGAGAAACTTTGTCTTTACTGCATACAGAGGAAGCAATAGTGACAAAGGGTGAGGATAAGGATGAGATACCTAATGCCTTCTTTGTCTAAGTCTTTAATAGTAGAGTGAGATGATTTCCAGGTACTCAGCCTTAGGAGCCAGAAGACAGGGATGGAGAGCAGAACAAAGCTCCCTCGATCCAAGAGGAAATCATTAGAGACCTGCTTGGCCAACTAGACATTCACAACTCTTTAGGGCCAGAAGGGAGTTGGATGAAGTGCTTGCCATAAGCCTTTCCATCATCTACCAGCAGTCCTGATTGATTGGGAAAATTCCATCTGACTGGAGGTTGGCAAATATTACACCCGTTTACAAGAAATGCTGGAGGAGGATCAGGGAAACTACAGGCCTATCAGTCTAAACTTGGTGCTATGGAAGGTCATGGAGCAGGTCACCGTCAGTGCTGTCTCAGAGCACACACAAAACTGGGTGACCAGGCCCAGAAAACATGGGTTTATGAAAGGCAGGTCCTGCAAAACTAACCTGATAACCTTCTATGACCCACTTAATGGATGAGGAGAAGGATGTGGATATAGTATATCTGAACTTCATTAAAACATTTGACACTGTTTCTCACATGATTCTACTGGAGAAAATGGGTTCCACTGGCCCAGACAGGCATACACTAAAAGTGCCTTAAATAACTGGCAGGATGGCGAGGCCCAGAGGATCATCATACATGGAGTTAAACTGAGGTGGATGCTGGTCACAAGTGGTGTTCCCCAGGGCTCAGTGCTGGGTCCAGTTATGCTCAGTATCCTTATCAATTATCTGGATTAAAGGATTGAAGGTATCCTTGTTAAATTCCCGTATGATGCTAAACTAGGAGGAAGTGTCTATCTGCTGCAGGGCACAGAGAGGCTCTGCAAAGAGATCTGAACAGGCTGGACTCATGGGCTGAGACTAATGAGGTGGGCTTCAACAAGGCCAAGTGTGGAGTCTTGCACTTGGGACACAACAACCCTATGCAGTGCTACAGACCAGGGGAAGAATGGCTGGAAAGATGCCTGGAGGAGAAGGATATGAGGGTGCTGGTTGACAGCCACTGAACATGAGCCAGCAGTGTGCCCAGGTGGCCAAGAAGGCCAATGGCATCTTGGCCTGTATCTTGACCACACCTGTATGGAGTGGCCAGCAGGTCCAGGGAGGTTATTCTCCCTGTTTACTCAGCACTGGTGAGACCACTTCTTGAATACTGTGTTCAGTTCTGGGCCCCTCACCACAAAGATGTTGAGGATCTGGAGAAGAGCAACAAGGCTGGTGAAGGGGCTGAAAAACAAGTCTTACGACGGGTGGCTGAGGTAAAGGGCATTGAAGAGGAGGCTGAGGGGAGACCTTATTGCTCTCCACAACTACCTGAAAGAAGGTTATAGAGAGGAGGGAGTTGGCCTCTTCTCCCAAGTTACAGGGTACAGGACAATAGAGAGTGGTCTCAAGCTCCACGAGAACTTTTTCATGTATATTTTGTGTCCAGTGCCATTCTACTCCTAATAAAAAAATACCATATGCTATTGTCTATTCATAAAGACTAATATTTAAATAAATGTTGTTTAAAATGTATAACACGATCTTGGACAATTACTATGGAATCAGAAGAAATTCTCTTGGTAGGCATGTTCTATTCAATCCTTCTCCAAAATAAACTCAACTCACTGAACACTGTGCAACAATTTATGAAGTGGAATAGTCAAAATTGTGACTAACCACTGGGGACTTGAAAGGCAATACAAACTACGTTCCCTGACTGGCAAACTCCATTAAATTTCTCTCCTCCTATCTAGGAATAAATGTTGCAATACTTCCAACTTATGACCTTAGGGAGTAACTTACCTGAAAGTCAGAGTTAAAGGAGGTAGCAATTTAAGTAAACTTCATTACTATAGCAGATTTGAAGTCCAATGTGAGGGGCACGAAAATGGATTTAGGTGTAATTAGGAAGATAAGATAATGAGACGATTACCAGAAGAAAGCTGAGAATCACATATAGAAAGAAAAAAATAGATAAAGTAATCTTAAAGTTATTTGAAATTATATTCTATATTAGCTGTTCTGAGCTGGAGGTACATTTCTCAGTTTCCCCTGGCAAAACTCTTCTTTTTTGTATAAATAATAAATATTCACTGGAGCACCAACTTGAAAACATTTTACTAACTCGTGTTCAGCACTTTCTTTTTCAGTTCATATTTAACTGTCTCCTGGGTTTCTGTGATATATTGCACATGTGTAAAGTGGAAAAAACAGTCCATACCCCTCATTGCTATTAAATATGATTAGGAGTTTTAGTAATTAAATTTTCCTCATAGATAAAGTCGAATGATTGTTAACTAACATTTAAGAAAAACCCAAACAATAAAGCACCTCAAAGCAACAACAAAAGCCAAAACTCAAATCAGCAACAACTGATAGGACTTCTTTTGCTTCTGTGCTTCTGAAATATCTATAAAAAGGCTTCAAGGATACTCAAAGAGCAAAGACTGATCATAAAAGAATACTAGATTTGGTTATTCCATCAATTCTGGTTTGTATTGGTTTTCATTAACTGCTCATTTCTTTACTGTCTTCAGATTTTGGTGATAAACTTGCTGTGCTTCAGTCACTGAAGAATTGAAATTACCAAAATAACTACTTCTCTTAGGAGAGAAGGAAGTAAGTAATCCACTTATTATTAAGTAAAATTAAGAAGAAATGACAGATGAGCTGATATACCAGGTGCTACATTCTTGGTAGAAGATGATTACAGGAACCACCAAAATAGTTGACATCCTTATAGCCTTAGGTTAATGCATTTCTTGGAGAACAGAGGACTCCTCTATCTTGTTATGTACTTCTACACCCTTACGATGCTTTCTCTACAAGGCCTTCAAAACTCAGAGTGTCTTTTTGTTTATTGTAAAAATGAAATTCAAAAGCTCATTTTTACAAGACTGTTTTCTGGGATTTTAGCCCTTTCAGGATGTGGTTCAGATGGCATCAGGTGATGTGTCTCAGTTCTCTGTGCTGAAAGAGAAATAAGGTGCCCTAAAAGTACTCTAATGACAGCATCACAGTTAGACCGGGGAGATTATGCTCCCTTGCACAAACATGAGGTGGGGAAGGGCACCCTCTCTTTCTCAGGTCATTAAGGAGGACTGAGAAAGGGGCTAGAGAACCAGTCTTATGAGAAGTGGCTGAGGTAACTGGGGTTGTTTAGCCTTGAGAAGAGGAGGCTGAGGGGAGGCCACCAATGATTTAATCAATTATTATCCCTTGCATCTGTTGTTTCTAGTTACCTCTACACAGTACTTTTGGGTACTAATTTGCAGGCAGAATTGTTTAATTTTTCGTGTTACTTTCAGGTCACTGAAGTCATTTATCTCCAGGTAAACATTGTTTACATCCACACACTAATCCTGCTTAAGGCCAGTTTTAGGGAGTCCATTACAAATTAAAAATCTAGTTAAGAAACAGTCCTTGATACCTTAAATGGCAAATTTACACTTTACATAGAGTAAAAAAGGTTCTGGAAGAGCTTATGTCTCTTCATCAGATGTAGAAGAAATTTGTAAGATCATTAAAATAAATTTAGACTCCAAACATATATCATTAGTATATCCAAAGGCAGATGAGATGAATCCTAGTCTTTATGAATACAGACCAAAAATCTTGAGATTCTGGACCCTAGGCCAGGCTAAACAAAGCAATGTGCAGTTGTAAAAACTGGTGTCAAGTGACTCTTCAGAAAATGTCAGACTCTTGATCCATCTGTGAGATATTTTTTTTATAGTCAGCTGATTTGGAGCACCTCATCTTTTTCTATCCACATTAATGAATCTGAGGCAACGTCTATGAACATACTATACGTGCAAGTCGTGTATTTTTGGCAACAGGAGTACTTTTTTAGGAGTGAGTGTATGTTTCCTGTCTCCAAATACCCAGGAATCTGGTTTAGAATATTGTCATCATTTTCTTTCTACATTTGTCTATTACTTCTACAGTCCACGTAAGATAAGGATTTAATTTCACTCCCTTCTTTGCAGAACACTGTTACAGTTAAATTCCACCATGAATCAAGTCTGCAAACATTTAATACATCAGTAGACACATGAAATATCCGAAGTAGACTATTTGAAAATGTAAATAAGACTGGCACCCAGCTATACACTGGGGGGAAGGCTAGAACTATGCTGTAATACTTGCTGAAATTAAATAATTCATAAGCTTTCCTGTGTTCATTGAGAGGATTCTAATCAAAAACAACAGTAGATGTAGAAACATTTCTGTAGAAAGAAAATGAAGCAGCTTCCTGTTTCTTCCTAGTAGGTTATACCATTTAAAGAAGAGATTTACTCTGCTACAGAGAATAATATATTTTCATCACTGAAATGGGACTAATATTTGGTAAAAACTAATTATTAAAAGTTTCAAATTATTATATAATATTAAAATATGTATAAATTAGCTTAAATGAGGTCTGAGGTGTAAAACAGGCAATATTGTCTCTTTTAATTTTTTTTAATAATCACAGGTACAATATTCTTTTGCTAGTCAGCATTAGTTAATCATTATGCTTTTGCCAAGAAAGTGAAAAGCAAAACAAACAGTAGCCATAATTTATGTATGGATCTGTTACATTTGTGCCCAGTTGCTGTAGTGCTGCGTAATTTGTGTTCTCTATGTTGGCAAGTTTTGCTAAAAAAAATTGGTTCGAAGCTGTGTCGATGGCATATAATTGCATCATTGATGAAACTGGCATAGAATAAGGGAAAACTGTGTTGGCTTGTGCCCTGAAGAGAGAAAAGAATTAAAAAATAAAAGAAGGGGGAAATAAAAATCAATGTTACTCAAGAGGAAAGAACAACATGCCCTTTGAATGAAAAGCCAGTTTCCAGCTTCCAAGATGTTATTGTAGAAAATGAACAGAATGTGAATACTCTTAAAGAAAAAAAACCAAACAACCAGCGGAACAGAATCCCACCCCAACCCCTACAAAAAACCCATGCAAAACCAAGAACATACAAACAATCAAAGCCCCAAAAGGAACAAAAAAACAGCAAAAGCTCAAATAATTAAACTTTTATAAACAAATTCCTACATTTTCTATGGAGAATACTTTAACATTTTTTCTACAGTTTTTCATTTCTGCTTCATTCTTTCTTCCCTATATTTCTCGCTCCTGTCTGTAATATATGAGCTATAATTCTACATTAGGATTTATTTTAAATACTTGCATCCTATCTCTTTATATTTCCCTTGAATTGTAACTGGTTTACCTCCATTTCTTTTAGCTGTCCTTCTTGATTCCACACCATCACTCTATTATTAATAATATTTTTTTTAACCTCAAGCACTATTCTCATATATGCTTTGGTTTCCCTAAACTTAAATAACAGTCTCAATCCCCTAACTCCACCTCCACTTAACTTCTCCTTTATCTCATACTTTTCTGTGCTAATTCACTTTAGCACAGATAACTCCACTGAGTATATTGTGAGTTTTTAGCTTCCTTTCTATTTAGTCTAAATTTTACTTTAAGAATGTTGACACAATCTCCTCTTTGGGAAGATACTGGAGTTTCTTGCTTTTCTTTTCACCTACTCAGATATGTAAAGTAGCTCCTTCCTGAAAATAGTTTTTTCATAGCCTTCTAAAAGGCTTCTAAAAAGATAAACTTCTTCAATGTATCACAAATATACGGGATTTTTTTTTCCCCACAAGGAAAGAGGAAACAAACCAGTTAATGCAGTATTTTATTATTCTTATATAAACTTTGCTACTTTACATTCTATGTGTGTTTACAACAGGTAAAGCATTAATGGATATAATCAGCAAATAAGATATTAACACTTCATTGCTACTTTCATTACTTCACTACCAAAAGCAGACCTTTAAGATGGACTGTCCATTCACAATTTAATCAGGAAGACATCTATGAGTTTGCCAGCATTTAGAGTACAGGAAGAGTTGATTTCAGGAAAAAAAGGAATGACCTCAAGCTCCACCAGGGGAGATTTAGGCTAGACATTAGGAGGAAGTTTTTCATAGAAAGGGTCATTGGGCATTGGAATAGGCTGCCCAGGGAGGTGGTTGATTCACCTTCCCTGGAGGTGTTTAAGGCACAGGGGGACAAGGTCCTGAGGGACATGGTTTATTGTTTGATAGGAATGGTTGGACTCAATGATCTGATGGGTCTCTTCCAACCTGGTGATTCTATGATTCTATATCCTTCTGAGTGCAAAAGTAGTGTGATAGAACCAAGTCTGACATTGTACCCAGGAGCAATGTCTGAAACGCAGGATTGACATGAGTTCACACAGCAAGATGCACCCACATCCAGACACTGGCATTAAGTTCTTCAGAAGCAGAATACAGTATATATGTACAGAGCCAGAGTGGCCCACAGCAGACTGAACCCAAGGAAGTCCCACTATGCACCACCAGTTGTTAATGTAGTGTTAATTCCTATATTCAATACAGAATATTGCTGTTAAAATACACATCTATAATCTGTTACATTATCCATCCTTTTCATGTTTTCTTTTTATGGACTGAATAAGAGCTATTTTACAATACAAGAATGTACAGCGATAAAACACTCCTTGTTAAAAGGAAGAAAAAATAATTCATCACAGGTAATAATTTGTTCAAAAAGAAATTCTAACTCTAGATTACAAGTGGAAAACCTTTAGAAATTTTTTTTCCACTATTGGATATTGGGACATGCTTGCTTTTTTTTTTGCAGTGCTGCGAATATGGCTTGTTCTTAAATGTTGCAACCTCATTTTCTGATATAATGTTTAGTAATATTACAGGACAGTGTTTAGGAGTCATTGAGGATCTGGGGGCTTAGGACTTGAGGGTTTTAATACAATGGAAAAGAAATTGAAAAAGAGGGTACTAGAGGAAAGGAATTGGAAAACATCTTGGTATCTTGGAAATTAGATTAATCAACAAAGCAAGACAAATCCTCCCAAAATTTAACAGAACCTGCACTCAAAATCTGTTTGACAAACACAAAAACGTTAGCAAATATCCATAATGCCATTACTAAATTAACAAATTATACCTTTTCTCTCATGTTTCCCAAAAGAAGGAAAAAAAATTCTCCATTCTGGTTGGATGTTCACACCCAAAGAACTGCTGTCAGTGACTCAATGTCCAAGTGGAGACCACTAACAAGTAGCATTCCTCAGGATTCTCTATTGGGACCAGCATGTTTAACACCTTTTTCCATTGGATCAAGAGCAGGAGAAGTGAAGGCTCTGGGGAGATTTCATAGAAGCCTTCCAGAGCCTATAAGAAACCTGGAGAGGGTCTTTATACAAGTGCATGCACTGCTAGGATGAAGGTTAATGGCTTTAAGTTAAAAGCATGTAGGTTTAGATTGGATAAAAGGGAAAAAAAAAAATCTTTACTATGAGATAGATGCCCAGAGCAGTAGTGGATAGTTTATCCCTGACAATGTTCAAGGTCAAATTTGATGGGGTTTTGAGCACCTCATCTAGTGGAAGATGTCTGTGCCCTTGCAGATATGTTGCAACTATATGATCTTTGACATCCCTTCCCACTCACATACCATTCTATGATTCCATGACTCCAGGATTCTCTCCTGATCCCGACTGTCAAATTGGTGAGGTTACTTTTCCTTAAATTTTTCATGTCTTCTTTTTTTCTTTTGGAGAGGGGGAAGAGGTTCCATCAGTCTGCTGTGGTTTATTCATTCCAGAAGGAAATACTATCATCATCATCATCACTATCGTATTGTTATCATCAACAATCAATATTATCCCTATTATCTCTTCTTGTCTTATCATATTAAGCTGTCCTTATCTCAACCCCAAACTTTTTCTTTCTTCTTGATTCTCCTAACTATCCCACTGAAGATTAGAGGAAAAGAGAACTGAAAGAAAATCTCCATAATCCTAGTTGCCATCTGGGGTTAAATCCATAGTAAGTCACATAATGCTTATTTTTCTAATTATGAAATTTACACACTTAATGTACGTCTTCTAAAGTTATTCTCTGAACTTAATTTAAAAACTTTGATCAATCTTCAGCAATAGTTAGATAAGGGAAGAGTAAATAAATACTGAAAAAACTTTTTACTCTTCTCTTTTGAATATATTGTAATCAACTGTATGCAAAAATCTTTTTAGACTATTTGTCTTTCACATGAACATTTCCTTCTCAATTTAATTCACATATATGTCCTGATATAAGAAAACAGGTAATATTATCAACTGCTTAATTACTATATTAATTATTGCTTAACTAATCAAATAAGGTAACAGACAATATTACATAGTTTCACAAAATATCTACAGTAATAATGATAGATATTTTATGAAAAATCTAAACATTTAAATATTTTTTTAGTGACAAAATTAAGCAGGAAAAGCCAAATTGCATAATAGAATGTCACTTTCTAAAAGTTGCTAAGCATTTGTGAGTTTGCAAATAGAGTGTTTGGAATCGGCTATTTTTTGAAATGATCGATTTTACTGTGTGACAATAATGCATTAAATACAAGTTTACCACACCATGGAAACATTTTTTTTTTCATCTCTTATAAATGCCTAAAAATATTGTCCTACTATCACATGTCTAAATAGAGGGCCAGTTGTTGTTATACTAGAGTAAAAATGAAATAAAACCCCAGTGGTTTAATATAAAGCATAATAGAACTTCTCAATTTTAAGTAGTGTTTCTTTTGAAGTCTCAGTTTTCTGTCTGTCAAAACCAAGATATTTGGCTTTCATTATTAGCCAGCTTAATATATGGATCTCATACAGAACACAGCACATTATCTTAGGTGTAAATCAAGACAGCTTTTCATCTACACATTAAGAGTGTAGAAAGTATCATCCCCAAGTGATGGACATAAAGGAGATTTAACCAGAAGTGTATATATCTGTTTGTCTCTGTGATATTGCACTCAATTGAATCTGACAAGAGGTATTTTTAAAAACTGGGGAAAAAATTTCTTTTTATTTCTGAAGAGAAAAGGTATTCATAAAGGAATAAATAAGTGAAATTTTCTTGTCAGAAGTTTGCTGTCATCCATTCCTTATGCTAACACAGTACATCTTCATGACAAAGCTGGAGAAAAAAATGAATTGCACATGAATTTTTGGCTACTACGTGAATTTTGCACTTCATCTGCATTAGGAATAGAAGTAGAGCTGTATAATGAACTCATGACAACTGCTGGCTTTTTCTGCATTACATAAGAAGATAAAAGATAAAAACTATACAAAAAGAAACACAAAGAGAATTTGGACTTGATGATGTTGAAAGGCCTTTTACAATCTTTCTCACATAAAATTAGTTTCTAGGTTTTAGAGGAGCATCACCTGAAATAACACAACTACCTCAAAGTATGTTATATGCATTCTCTTGCTCATAACTTCTAATAGTAGCAGTTATAGAAGACTAACAAGTCACACTTCTAATAACGTATGGGCAAAACTAATTTAGAACAGAATGCAAATGTCAGAATGAAGTGTCTGTAATGCATAAAAGTAATAAATAACAGAATATCTCATCTTATGGGTAGGGAAAGGACAAGTTCACTGTTTCAGGCCATTTCATCACGCAGTAAGAGTTGTAGTTGGGTATAAATTCACTCTGGAGAAACACAGATGGAAATTAGACCACATACTGAATGATATTAAAGATATGTTGGAAGGATAAAACAAAAAAACAGCAAACCAACTCCCATCATCCCCCCCATTCTGCTGCAGATCTATGCATAAATATGAATGTTGATTTGAACTACAACGGAATAGGCAATTACTCCAAAAATCCCTTCTGTTCATACGGTCTCATAATGCTTGGTAGGTGATAGAATACTTAAGAAGAGTGTCCTATGTGCCAGAAGAACAATCAACTATATTGCGTTAAATTTTAAAAGATTATTTTATATTTCTAGTGATTTTTTTTCTTAAAAATGTACTTGTATTTGCATTCCTAAAGAGCATTACATTTCCTTTGAACGTCTGAGGAAGAAAACAAAAAATTTTCACTTTTTCTCTGAATCTCAGTCACAAACAGTTTGCTCTGCTAACACTCATTAGGTTGTTTTGCTTCTCATTTTCACAGAATCACAGAATCACAGAACACCCAGGTTGGAAGGGACCCATCGGATCTTCTAGTCCAACCATTCCTATCTATTTTCCCCTTTCTTTTGTCCTGTTACCTTCAAAGATATCAAATTTTGACCCATAACCATGAAAATAAAAAAACTCCACTGGAATCTCATTTCTACTTGTAGATCAAATCCTTTTAAAATTAAAAAAAAAAAAAAAAAATCACAATTGTGCAACTGTAGGGTCTGGGGCTAGTGGATGGCTGTAATTGTTTTCTTAAACATGCGATGCAGAGCCAGCTGCCTCTCTAACACGATTGCTACGTTAAATTTTAAAGCTTTCATATTAGCATATTGGTCTATAGATTCTAAGCATCCTGCCTTCAGCTTTCCTGTACTGAAATCCACACTATTTCATTGTAATTTACAGTATATTGTACTGTGAGTAAGAAAGTTACAGTCTTAAGGGAGATTGTTAAAAAACTTGCTGAAATCCAAACCAAAGAAAAAAATGAAGCTACATCTAATGGGTGTTTTTTTGTATCTTTTGCTTTAAAAAGAACCCCAAACTACTGAAATATTATTGGTTTTATATTATCCAAATTTGTATACGTACACACAACTGAGAGAAGAATTATGTTTTTTCCAGATCCCTAGAATAGATTAAAAGGTATTTGTTGCTTCAGTATCCCTTATAGACTGTACTGTCACCCAGCCACCCCCTCACCCCCCACCCTCTTCTACATTTTTCTGTATTGTTTGAGCTCTTGAGCTCCTTAGCACGACAATCCCATCTCTCCAAGAGGTAAGAAATCTAGGTACCATGGAAGATGTTCTCTGGAATGGATGTCATCCAGTTGAGCAGAAAATGATGAAGTTAGAATTCATCTCTTTTGAGGTACAATAAAAGAAGTGTTGAAGCTTACATTTTTCTTGTTACCTCTTCTCATTTAAAGAACAGTTTCTATTTTACTATAAATCTCAGCAATGATAATCTCTCCCATATATGAACTGATGGATCTTACTGAGAAGTAGGTGCAAACACTTTTTCCAGTTCCCCAGGTTTTATGTTATAAGCTTTTAAAATGAAAAGTCAATTATTTAAAATTATTAGTCCTCTTCACTTGAACTAATCTATGTAAGTTCTCTTTCTAATCAGATATTGGGGCATTTTTATATAGCTATCACTGTCAAGTGTTACTTTTGTTACCTTCTTTTTTCTCTTTCAAGTATGTGAACATTTTTATATTTTATATATATTTATATATTCATATGTATGTCTCTTCTATACTATCAGATACAGCATTTAAATAAACAACACATACTTATCAGTATGTGTATTGCATCTGTAAAATTTAAGTGAGCTATGTAATAAGAGTATATTTAATTACTTGTTAAAATTAACATTTTATGATTAAGTGAATTAGTATCCATTACTAAACTGTGTAATTTAAACATTTGCTAAGAAATTAGTAGACATTTATGTTTTATAAAATGATATGTGACTCAGAAGACATTATAATGAGACATCATTAAACCCCAAACCTAATAATAAATAAAGAGAGAAAAAGACTGGGATGAATATAATAAAATCTTTTCATTTTTTTACATTTCTCTTAATGATTTTGTAATGATGCTCCTCATCATGATATCAAGGCCATTCACTATCAACTGAAAACTCACAAGAGAACACTATAAAAATGAAAATCATAAAATTGGTGATATTTGTCTTTGTAGATGAAACTCAGAATTGTATTTCATAAATTTCTGACCTTTAAAAACCTGTCTTCAGTCCAGAATGGAATTAGAATTTCTTTATATATATATATTTTAATGCTTGATACATTATAAAATCAGTTCTTAAAATATTTACATTTATATGTGAAGTCAGTTATGAAAAAATATGGTATATTCAAAAATAAGTTTTTACCTTGAGTTATAATCTTCTATATAGAGATTCATTGGGTCAGTAGAGACACATTTATCTCTCCAAGGAAAGTGATCCTTAAATAAGAATCTCCTCACTACTACTCATTTATCTGAAGGCCACATCCTTATGGTTTATTGTATCACTCAACTGTTCTGAACCCAGGAATCATTAGATTCCCAAAAAATGCCTATCATCATGTGTATATACATAGTGAATTATACTGGCAGTAAGTGCTCTAGAGATTTTTTTGGTTCTTTGGGGGTTTTTTTAAGGATTTGGAGGTTCCCTTAGAAGAATATATTCCCACCTTCTCTGTAGATACTCATCTTATCTTTGACTGAAAATCATCTATGTCTTTTTTTCAAAGACTATAGACATTTGCCTCCTGTCAGCAGTACTTAGAAACTGCCTATTTGGAGCTACTCGGTATGCTCAATAGATTACAAATTGTCTCACAAATAATTATCAGCAGTTTAACTTTGTGATCTGTAGAGTCAGGAGAGATTATTCAGAGGATCTGACAGAATTTATTCAGGTTCCTGAAGTAGGTCAAAGTGCAAATAACACATGCTGAGTCTAAAAATCTGTTTATTTCTCTGCAATATTTAGGTGTAAAGCAGAGCTAGATAAGAATTAAACAAAAATCTTCTTATGTTCATGCTAAATCACCTTAGTAAATACTGATATTTTTCTTTCCCCATACACTATCTGAAGAATTGGTCTTATCAGCTTTTAAGCATCTTCTCAACAACAGTGTCTCATACTGAATCATAGAATGATAGAATCACCAGGTTGGAAGAGACCCATCGGATCATCGAGTCCAACCATTCCTATCTAACACTAAAGCATGTCCCTCAGGACCTCATCTACCTGTGCCTTAAACACCTCCAGGGAAGGCTAATCAACCACCTCCCTGGGCAGTCTATTCCAATGCCCAATGACCCTTTCCATGAAAAAATTCCTCCTAATCTCTAACCTAAATCTCTCCTGGCAGAGCTTGAGGCCATTCCCTCTTGTCCTGTTCCCTGTCACTTGGGAGAAGTGGCCAGCTCTATAGAGAATAGAATTCGATAGAATTACTTTTTGCATTGTCTACTGGAGGACTATTGAAGATAATTCGGGATCTGAAAATGCAGAAAATAAGAAAAAATAACTAGTATATTTATTTCCTATATTTTTCATCACTTGTCTCTGCTTTTCTACCCATGGTTTCCACAGGATCCAGGGGTCTGGAATTTACATAGGAATCAATGTATCAGTTCAGGGATATCTTTTCAGAAAAGCAGCCTTGTGAAGTGGTAGCAGGGAATGTGCAACCACCTTCTTTTTTATATCACCACCATCTGAAATCTTTTAAGTATTCTCAGTTTACTATAGCACTTCAGCATAATGGTGGCAGACACGAAGCATTAAATTTTTACAACATTGAAAAAACTTTCAGAGCTGAATTTCTGTGTTCAAACACAGTCTTCTGGAAGAAGAATAGAATCAGGTTATTACTTGCTTTGCTCTTGGAGATGTCTTGTAATAATACAATATAGTAGCTTATTATCCTTGGTCTTATTTTTTTCTCACAGTTTCTTCCATAATATAAGGGAGAGGTAAGGTGAGGACAGAGCCAGACAGTTCTTCTGGAGGTGTAATTACCTCATATGGCTTCAGATAACTGAGATAAACTATAGGGATGATCAAGCACAAAATTGCTTTTGTACTCTTAACTACATGAGAAAGAATCTTTCTCAAAATGGGCACCTAGGTCCTGTTGGCAGACTAGGTCTTCTGTTCCCTACAGAAGGGAGTCCCCTCTAACAATGTCCCATCCTTTCTTCTTCACAGAGGCCATTTGGATGGATGGTTTAGGGTGTCTTAACATAGAATCAACAGATTGGAAGAGACCAATCAGATCATCGAGTCCAACCATTTAACTTGAGACTTAAGACTTCTAACTTAGGAACACACTTCTAGTTGGTTAGTTGGTTAGTTCTAGTTAGGAAACACTTCTAGGCAGTGAGACCTATCATCCTCAGTGAAGCTTGGTTCTACTTGCAGAGCTTCATATCCGTGCTGCAAGGGGACCTGGGAGGCTGAGGTTGTCACAGGGGTAATGTGCTTGCTGCCCTAGGGAGGAACCTGCTGCCATTCCCCTCTGTCCCCTAAATTTCTCTCCTCAGCTGAATGGAGAGAGGATGGGAAGTCCTCTGTTGCACGAGGCATGCCTGCCTGTTGGATCTGAGACAAGGAGCGTAGGGTGCTATCCCGGTGGTCAACATCCCTCTCACAATCCCTGATTATCCTCAGCCTCCTCAGTTCCTCCCTGTGAAAGATCAAGGAGGATGCTATGCCTATAAAGCTGTGTGATATGTACTCTTCTGTACGATTTTCTTATTTTTCATTCAGAATATAAAGCATAAACATTTACTATAATGTTATCATAGAATCATATAATAGTTTAGGTTGAAAGGGACCTTAAAGATCATTTAGTTCCCACCGCCTGCAATGGGCAGGGATACTTCTGAGCACATCAGGTGGCTGTTATTGTGCATATTATGTAAAGTACGTGGCTAAGTGATGTTGACACCATATTTTTGCTTTATTTTGCACTTTTTCTTCTTTTTAGAATGGGAAGTGGTGTGAAATTATTCATTAATGCTGAAAGACTATTCCAGACTCTTTATTATGTCACACCTGATGCAATCCCCAAGGATATTCAGCTGCTAAATGGAAAAGCATGTACATGAGACTAAATACTCTTAGATATTTGTTAATCCATCATCAGACTATCAGACTGTTCATTTATTAGGTAGAAAACCTAATTTTACGTGCATACTGCAAATCAGGTAAGAAAAGGAACAAAAATCAGATCTTTCACAGCTTTAGTGAATGCTACTCTAATAACTGATAACAGGGTATTTGCTGGTTGTTTTTTTTAGAAACTAATCCTTTGCTTCGGAAAACCAGATTTTTTTTTCCAAATTCCTTTCATTATATTACTAAAAAGCAGTTAAAATTATCCAAATTGAAGGAAAGCATTTTGTTTAAATGTGTTTTCCTTCACCCCTTAAATAATTCCCCAGTTCTTCAAATTAAAGTAAAATCCGTTCAATTTAATTCCATATACCCGTCTTTTTTAGAGTCAAATTCAGTTTTGTTCATTTAGTTGTTGTTATTTGTCTATAAAGATTTTTTTTAAAAAAATGATTATTTCATATGTGAATTTATGAGGTTTGGAAATTCTGAGAACACAAATCATTCACTAACATGTATCAGTGGCACCAATTCAGATCCTGTGTCAGCAGACTTAAATTACATCAGTTATGACAAAGCACCAATGTTTTTTTTTTTACATTATTTAGCTCTTTTTTTTACAAGTTTTATTTACATTGAAAATAAAACTATCTGAAGAGTGTTCTGCTAAACATCTTACTTTCAAAATGCTGTGTGCCCCTCAAGAAGAGTCAAGAGTTCAAGACTTAACGTTCTACATTTACTGTATACAACTGAAGTAACACATATGCAATCCTACTGCATCATCAGTAAAGGGAATCAACCAGATATCCTATATATTACAGTGAGCAATTTCAAATCTCATCTCCCTACAGCACTCTAAGTGAAATGAAGCTGAATAGAAGGAATCCTGATTTTTCACATTTACTGTTATTAAAGAATGGAACAAAGTAGTGCCAAGGGGAATAAGAGAAGAAAGCTATGGCTATTCAGTTGTGGAGAAAGTAAATTAATGAAACTATCCTCATTTCTTTTGTACATGCTTTCAGTTGACACGCTGGAGAACAATTCCCTTTATAAGCAAGAAGAGAGAGGAATGGACAGATGCCTACTGCTATATCTTGCCTCAGTACTATTGACAAACTCTGTATCATCAGCACCTAATAGGTTGCCATGTTTTGTGGATTTTTAGATATACTTTTATATATATTCAGCTAAGGATCTTGCACTTTTATTTTCTCTGTAGTTTTTCCACAATGTTTGATGGAAACTTTTTTTCCTGGAAAGCAGACTATGTCCATGATGTAATAGAGACCTTGTAAGACAGACCATTTTGCTAACGCTAATCTTCACAACAAAACATGTTTCGGGTTCATGTGAAATATTAAGTCCATCCTAAGCCTTTCTGGACTTACACTTGCATATCTGTATTTCAGAAAAAAACCTTATGCTTTTTGATAAACTGAATCATCTCAGGATGTTCTTCTGCCACAAATCTGATTCTTCATTTCATCCTCAGGCTTGCAGATTCACAGGAAATCTAGGGAATTTCCTACTTAGCAGATGCAACCCATCCTCCCCCAAACACAGCTTGCCAGCTTTAACTTTTCCCATCTTCTTTCATAAAGAAGGAAGAGGCCAATAATTTTCAAAATCAGTTCTCCACATCTGATGGGAAAGTTCTGGAGAAAAATGAAACTTCTCATTCTAAGCTATATCATTTGACATTTAAGCTAGGCAGGAAGCAGTTAGTAATTTCAGTATTCTTTTTTTCAGTGAAGAACATAATTTTTGACAAAATTTTCTTAGGATGTGGTTTATAGTAAAAAACAAAACCAAAACCAAAATACCAAAAACTACATTGTGGAGAAAACTTGAGACTAGATATCCTCTTAGACTGCGATACAACCAGATCAAATTCCTATTCTTCTTTAGTGGTCTCTTTATACAATAGAAGAACTAGGTTGTAAGTAGGTGTGTGTTTTCATTTAGCTGGAAAGGCTCCCAAATGAGAGAAACTGATAAAACTGAAACAGTCCTTAAGGCATCACTGTCCATTTCAATAACTTTTCTTTAAAGGAAAAAATTTCTATTGCCTCTTTTAGAAAGAACAGTAGAATTTTCCTGGGTTCATGTTATTGTTAACATTATCCATTCTAAAAGTAATTTGAAAATCTATTCATGTTTGACCTCTCAAGAAGAAATAATATTTCTGTCTACTCAGAACAGACTAAGAAAGGAAACCAGAATTCTTTATTAACAATTCCATTCCATTCTCAACCCCTTCAGTCTTCGTAACATTTTACACAACACTAAACATTTCTTGAACTGTCTATTCATCTCTTCACAGTGATTGTTGTGTAATCAATTGATTAACTAAAGAACAAGTTAAATATCATATGACATGACTTTTATATATGCATTCATATCCACACATGTGCACTTATGTGTACACAAATGTATGTATGTATGTACTTTATATATATTTTAACATGTGTGTATATACACATATGAAGGAATGCATTTGAATTCTGTTAAATAAGTATTTTAATTCCAGACTTTCATAACTGTCTATGTGCTACATTAAATATTTTAAAAATGTTTTTATATTTCTCTATTAGATATATATATTGATTTAAATCAGCACATCAAACATACATACCTTCATGAGGAATTTGAACTGTGTTGAAATGACTCTTACATTCTACAAATAGAGGCTTTGTTGTAAAATATTTAACCTAGAGTATCTATCATGTAGAATATCTTGATCTCAGCACAACAATATTCAAACCTACCAAGAAAATGAAAAAAAAAAATCTTAATTATCTTCATCGCTAATATAATTCAGAGTAGTAGTAACAGAATGAGCATTTGAGACCACAAAGAGTAAATTACACTGATGATCAAATGTGAGCTAATTATCTATACTAAAAGGACAGGAACATATATGAAGAACTGGCATGATATGCTTCCAAGAGAGTATTATGCCAACTAGATGCTTTAGCCAGAGTACATGAATGCATTCTACATGCAAATGAATTCTAAATATACCTAGAGTTTTGGAAGAATAAATGTCAGCAATTTATCTATTGACAAACACAGAAAGGCTATGATGATAGTGAGATGAAGAGTTGATGAGGAAACATTAATCACCTTAAGGAGAGGAAAATCAAGAAAATCTTTTTATTCATTTGTATAAAATGGTTAAGTCTAATTTTCTCTGTGTATGAATATTGAATGCCACCAGAAGAAAAACAACAAAAACACCCATCCTGACTTTTGGCAAAGGTAGCTGGCTAAAAACTGAGTATTACTGAGGATCCACCTTGACATACAGTGAAAGTATAAACAAAACTTACGCCAGTTGAGGGAATTATATTAATGTCACAGAATCTAGCTTGACTTTCAGACAAGGCCTCAAGCCTGAATCACATCCAAGGAGACACATTAGGAAAGGGAAGTTGTTTTTTTTCCATTGATAGATAGGAACCAAAATAACCAAAGGCTGTAAGTATACTGAATAAAAATACATTCTTTACAAATTCGTGGTTGACATTTTTTTTTGTGCAGATATGGCAAATGTTTTCAACAGAAAGCTTACATCTATGCTCTGTGGACAATATTACAAGTACATGTTGTAGCTCTTCATATCTGAGAGGTCAAAAATACTGTTATTAACAAATACACATAGCTCTTGTTGGTCTGTTAAAATGTTCTTTCTTCTTTGAACCCTACAAATGCCTATGAATAACAAAGCTATTTGACAATTTTTTACATTTCCTCTTTCATCAATTTGCAATTTCACTTTTTTTTTGTACTTTCTGAGCTGAACAGATAATCTTTCCTTGTAAAATACAAAAAAATAGAATGATACAGAGGGAAAGCAAACCAATTTACGACACTTCTCTAATTTATCTGTTGAACTGGTCTCTATAATCTGAATTTCAATCTTGCATCTTTCATTTAGTTGCAAGTCATAATAAAAGAATTATTTTCTAATGAGTTTTGATCTTAACCTCATTAGTCAGTTTATTCGTACCTTTATAGTAGTGTCTGTCATTAACTAAGTGGCATACAAAGCTGTTCTAACTGTATTACTTAAATAAAAGGTGAAAAGATTCAGCTCCACAGCACACTGGGTTAAAACTCAAACTCCTTATGAAATTACCATGAAATTGAGTTGAAACACATGCAGAACTAAATAGATAGCTTGGAAAGCATTCAGTTATGAATCTGTTCTATTTTCAGACCTGCTGAAATCTCAGCTGATTTCAGGGAAGCTAGTTTCAATTATTTGCTCTGCTGTTTAAGCAGACCATATCAAAGGCTACAGTGGCATATAGCACAAGAGTTATTGTTGACTGATGAAACACAGTTTATCAACATTTCTCAGTGGAAAAAAAGAGTAAAAGGAAAGAATTTAGATCAGCTGGAGCACACATCTTAACAGAGGAAAGTAAATGAAGAAAAAATTCACTGACAGCATTGAAGTAGTATAGTGAAATGGGTGTAGCCCACACATACATTAACACTACTAAAATTTTCTTAATATTTGCTAAGCCTGTCCTTTTAAAGATATTTTACATGGAGTCTGTTTCTTCTTTTACTTCTACCTAAAATAAAACCATAACTAAGGGACTCTAACCATCACAAGAGCTAGTCCACATATTTTCTTCACCAGAGTCATAACTATATATGTAAATTGGGCTTCATTCCACACAATTTATTGAGAAGCCACAAGGACTAAAGTTATCAAATACTTGGCGATCATATTTATCTTATAAATGAATACTGGGGCCAGATACGTTTTGGGTACAGCACATATCCCTCCTACTGAATAGAACCATTTTCTGAGTCAGACAGGAGAATCTGTACTTATCTGTATATAGCACTGCTGATAGGATCAGCAGATGGTGCTGTTACACATAGACTTACGCCTTAATATGCTTAATGCATATAATTGGTAGTTTTAGTTAAAATTAAAAAAGGGGATTTACACCTATTCATTGTGATCATAAACTTTACATAGTATCATTGCTAAACACCTGTGTATATTAAAAATATTTCTAGACTTTACACTGAGATTTCGTCTTCATAAGAAATGAGTTTCTAGCACTTTAGAAACTATCGCGACTCAGTAGAACAATGTTGATATAATTCACCAAAAAGAATAGTTCAAAAGGATTTTTGACTGATTAACAAGTCACATTTGTATCAATTATTGACTACTTAAAATTTTACTAGTCTTCTCCTTACATTGTTTTACATTTTGAACATTATAGGTTTCTTTCAATGGTCGTATCAGGATTCTTAAAATCAAAATCTGTCAAACATTATTCCACAAAGGAGGCAGAATAACAATAATAATAGGAACTCTCATTATAAACCACCTAAGTGTAAAATACAGATCTTCAAGAAGATAATCACTAAGAATACTCGTAACAGCCACAGTTCATTGAATTCCTTTTACATGCAAGTGTAAAACTGGTTGAAATGTATGTTAAGTTAAAAACATGAAAATTGGAATGCAAGGGGGAAAATATTGCCAAAAATGAAAGACCTGTGAAAATATTTTAAACCTAAAGTTCCAATATGGACATTTGTGGATTTTACATTGAATTCTATGGGCTGGACTTACTAAAATCATTGGGAGGTTTACAATAAACCTGTTAAAGTGAGCATGTCAAACAATTTTTACTGTGAAAAATATAACTTTTAATTTGTATGAAACTGTGCTAATTAACTATCGTAAGTATTCTATATAGTTTTTAACTAATTACAAGAATCTGGGAAAGATTATTTTTCTTCCAGCAGACTACTTAATATCAGACTAATAAAACGCTATTTTGTTTACCTGGTTTTCAAAACGTAACCGACTTTTTGCTATAGTATATGATGACATTTCTTTTCTCTAAGAATTTTATGAATCGTTGGAGGAAATTCTGATAATTCAAAACTGACCCAACACTGTATGTTATGGCAAATGCATTTCCACTTTAGAAAATATTTTGCCTGAAAAATAAACACTTTTGTCAGTATTCCTGGATGGATTCATGTTACAATAAAATCTAATAATACAGATCAGTTTCAAAGCTGAAAAATCTACAAATAACTTATAATACTATACATGCATGATTAGTACTCAAACATTTCCTTTAAACTTTTTCTTAAAGTTTTGCAATACATTACCTCTTTTAAAAAAAATTCAAATTCTACTTTTTTAATCAATTTCAACATTGTTTAACATACTGAAAAATAGCTTACAATGTTGTTTTCTAAAACTTCTACAATTTTTTGTTATTAATATGGAGAAAGCCTCTGAACACTGAAGAAAATGAGTGGAGATAAATCTCAGTCCTTCAATTATTATAAATTAATATTCCTTTGTTTATTTTTTTGAAAACTGAAAGCAAAGAGGAGTACTACTCGTGGTCTCCATACAGTATGTTTTTTTGTTTTATTATTACATTTTTATAGTTTGTTTTATTCTAACACAAGATATCATATAAAAAACAACTACATACATTGAATGATTCTGTCCTTTCCTGAGGCATATCTAGGTTCAGTGGTTGTGTTTATCATTTGCAGTATCTTGCATTAGACCTTACTTCAATGTTCAAGGCCATCTGGGTATATATCTGTTTAGTTTCAAATTTTAAAGTACTAGTTCCTTTTCTCCATCTTTCCATATTATAAGCCTGAAGTTCATATGAAAAACAAAACTTTATCCAAGCACAACAGCAAGCGTAGCTGTAGTATCAGTACTTACAATATAAATTACTTGTTCCAGTTTATTTTAAAAAAATGAACTGGAAGTTATCATGAAACATATCAGGAGGTTTTGTTTTATATGTCTTGCAAGATTAAATATATGCAGTTGTTCATAGTAGGTATCCAAATAAGAAAAGTCTCAAGATAAGGAACAACACAAGACCAAGAGACTGCAAATAAGCAGAATATCCTGAAAGCAGAAATGAGAAAGATGATAGACAAAACCAGAACCAAGCCAAAAAGTTTCAGGAACAATTGATATTTTGCTTTTAAAGAAGTGCAATTAACATTAGAAACTCAGGAATAAATGAGGAAAACTGGAGACATTCCCTTTGGTTCTGATTTTTGGTTTTGAAGAGCTCTGGTTGCTTATCTCCTGGACCTTGCCAACATCATGTCATGTGAAACCCACACAATCTTCAAAAGGACATAGAAGGTTACCTTTTCAGAGTTAGAGTAGGCTAAAGTAAAACTCAAAAAAAGTATTTGCTAAAACAAAAAAAAGAAACACCCTTTTCCCTTTCCTGCTCTCAAATTGGCATATATTCTCATTTTTCTTCAGTCTTTTTTATAAAAGGAAAACTATCTTGAAATTTAAAATGCTGATTAAAATAATTTCTTTTTCCGTATTTCATGGGATCTAGGTCGTGCTCAGTAATTGCTACTATGGAAAAATCAGTTATTTTATAGTGATTCTATGCAAGTGCAGGACAAATCTGACGACAGACTTCTCACTAAACTCTTCTACATATACCGATAAACATAAACTTATTTCTTCTGTTTATATCTCTAAAGAAGCTGTATCAGAATATTATTTTGTTTTTGATAAAAAACAAAACGGTAATACTGGTGTATAATGATTACTGGTCACTCCAGTTTGAATGTTGCACAGCATGAAAGATTAGAAAGTATCCAGAGAACCTGAAAAGCAAGCTGAATGTGACATAGAGAATATACAAAAAGGTTAAAAACACATCAGCGAATAATAAATCAACACTCAAATGAAAACCTAAATGTAGTAGAAGGCATGTTGGAAAATAAGAGAAACAAATAATACTTGTAATTTAAACTTTACAATGAAAAGTTATTTTTCTCTAATGTGCAATAAACTTGGAAATTGTGCAAAATTATAATAGCTCTTGCACTTTGTTTAATTAAGGCTTTTAAACATAGTTCACAAAATTTTTATGGGTTTTGAATTAAGTAATTAATTATGCATGCATTGCACATTGAAGGTTCTGTCTTTGAAAATGTAGTGTGTATTTAAACAAAGTCTTACAGTGGAACAACATAATGATATTTACGGTTGATCATGAAGTTGTTGTTTTCAATTTTATTTTGTTTTGATATGTTTAATTTCCTAGAAAAGCATGGTATTGCCAATATGCAGTATAAGGAAGATAAAGAGTCTATTCGTTGACTAGATCTTGTGAATTCAGAGAAGCATGCAAACACTGAAATTATTGTTCAAGCTGTAAAACATATATTATAGCTATAGAATATATCTACATCATAATAAACTATCTTAGATTATTGCATTATTGGTAGAACCCTTGTGTCATAAGAACTTCTTCCAGAAAAACATCAGGATGAAATTAACAATCAAATAATCTGAATTGTATAAATACGTTGTAAAATTTTCTGATAGTCTGTTATTTCCAGAAAAAAAAAAAACCCAAAAACCCCCAAAATAATAACTGCTTGGTATTCTCTTGAAGTCCTGATTTAGCTAAAATGTAGTAAAACTCTCACATGGACTAACATATTGTTTTTCATAAAAAGTTATATTGACATATTATAACAATCAATCTGCCAGGTTATCAATTAAATATATTACAGATATTTTAACAAACATGTATATTTATTTTAAATATATATACATATTAACATATGTAAATGTACAGTTGGACATGGAATATTTAAAAAATACAAATCTTTATGGTGTTTCTAGAATGTCTTTAACTTTAAAAACCACTGAGCAATACTACACAAACACAAACTTCACATTTGCCAAAGTGTTATTCATAGAAATGGAAATATATAATATTTGAACAAGTAGATGTTCATGGCACTTATATTGGTGATTGACTTATGATTGTCAGATAATTCTGGATGTTTCTAGGCACTGTTAGGCTAGGTGTCAGAGGTGACTTCTGAGGGAATCAAGCTAAAAAATTTACTGTGGAAGCATCTTACCCGGAGAAGTCTTAGGACAGATGGATATGACATTGTCTATGACTACTGCGCGTCTTTGCAAAGGAAATGGAGGGCTTAATAGAATTGTATTAGAAAAAGACTAGTGAACCCTTGAGGTGCTTTCCATAGGGTCCTGAGCTCTTAAGTGCAGGAGTCACTTGGAACATCCCTGATGTGCAGCCTTTAAAAGATCATTTTCCCTTGCGCTCCTGAACCTTTCCAATACATGAAGCCTTAGTACTTAGAGGTAGCCTAAATAAATTATTAAAAAACACCCCACAGGTAGAGTTATCAAGATCATGCTCCAGTATTTGGATCAATTCAGAGTCTTGCTAAATGATACTTGCATTTGTGATGTACTACTCCCAGTTTCTCGGGTACAGTGATAAATTTAGTTTTCAGCCTGTAATGTCATTGCTTACAACAGCTTTCAGCAAGGTTATGCCATAGCTTTGAAGTAATACATTGATGCATAAGCAGATAACAGAAAACTTTTCTTGGAAAAAGTCAGTGAATACTATTAAATACCACACTGAAACTACACAGGCGGTATTTGCAGTTGTCTCAGACTCATATATAACTACCTCTACCATCTGCTTTCTTAATATTGTATTCAGTCATATGACTTTTTGTCAGCTTAAATGTAATTACCAAAAATTGCATCCCCCTAGTTAAGATTTGTTGACCTACTCTACTTTTGGAGAACAGGTAATGATATGAAAAACAGTATAAATCTGCTGTAGTGGACCTGCCTTCCAGATTTCCTATATATAAGAGGTGAAGCTCTTCTATAAGCATATAATTGAACTACTATGTATGCTGAGGCATTGAATAACTTATTTAAAGCATGAGCAACTTCCTAGGTTCGCTATCTATTGCACAACTTTAACTTCCCTTATCATAAGACACTTCTGATCATACAAAAAAGTCTAATAAGAATGGACTGTATATATTAATTGTATAATCTTTGTCTTGAAAATATTTTCACATAATCTAACTACACTCTGTACTGCTCTGTCACCATTTCTTCGGCCTTAAATAAGGACATGAACTTGACTTCTTTTAGAGTCTTGTTTTCCTTTAAAGGATGCTGGCTGGATCCACTCCAATGGCACAGCAAGAAGTACTCAACAGTCTAGGCTTGCAAGTCTCCTCAGTGTTATTGTCACCATGAGCTGCAGGAGTTCCATTTGGTTAAGATCTGTACAGTACTACTGAAAAGGGGGTTATAAAGGAAAAGCTGATACACCTACCTGTTCAGATGAAAACCAGTGGGGTGGTGAAGGGTGGAGGAGTGGGGAAGAAGAAATGCTTTTACAAACTCATTATAATGCAGTGTGGGAAATGTAAAGATCAAAGAACTATTTTCTGGTAGTAGGAGGTCCAGGTGAATAGAGGTGGAAGCCTTACAAGCCTTTCATAAAGCAATTAAGTATGATATTATCATAGGGGAAAGAAACATCTTTCATAGAGCTTTCACAACCAAATATCTGCTGTAGGCTTTGTGAGCACCATTAGAAAGAGAGAAAGAAAAGGAAGTTGAAGTCTTTGAAAATAACCTTTTGACAGAATACACTGAAAATTCTAGCTGTTCTGTACTCCTTGGGTGAAATTCTGGCTTTATTGTCATAGCGACAGAAGGGATCATTGACTACTGTAAAGCTGAGATTTTCTTCCTGAACCATTCAAAAACCAGTGAAAACTCTGAATGTCTCTCCCAAGATAGATACAGCACTCTTGTCTTGAGCTTTATTATTTATTCCTCCGTGTAAATTATTTCCCTAGCATTACTGAAAAACTCATCTGTTTATAGTGTCACCTCAGTCACATAAGAGTGGTCACGTGTATCTCTCATTTCTCAGAGAGATATTTCAGAAGTTTCTCCATTTTTTCAGAGGCATAAGTTTCAGGAGGCTGTGGAAGAAAAGATCTTACTCAAAGTCATTACAGTAGTCTACACCTGGAGTCTTCAACTATCTCTCTTCTTTTCCACTCCAAAAGATTGCATTCCTTCCTCTTAATTATCCTGACTTCACTTAAAATAACATAAAAAATGATAAAACCTGGATCACAGTCCCAAGTAACTGGTTTTTAAGTTGTAACATTAAGAGAGAAATTTATTTGTATATAATTGTCTATTTTTCCTTCAACTAATTTTTCCTCTATCGCTAGTTGTTTTAATTATAATTATAATGTTTTTAGTTACTCGTAGTGTGTTAGAATGCTTATTTTTATTTTTTTTGTTGGAAAGTAATTCTTCAAGATATTGTTGAAACAGATGCCAAGCATCTCCTAAGGACAATCAATTAATTCATTCTTGAAGGGAATAGGAAGTTAACATACTGTGAACTTCATATGAACTTTATTCCTGATAAGAAACATACAATACACACAGCATGAGGATGGATAGAGCCACTGCTTAGGTACTTTGATTTTTTTGACCCATGATTTTGATGAGGCAAATTCTACTTCCCTGATAATAAACTCCAAAGGGAATCTTCTATTGGCTCTGATATTGGTTTTGGATAGAAACTCTTTGTTCCAATTAAGTTCAAAAAGCACAGACCTGAAGGTTGCAGTGTCAGATTAAAACAATGAACAAGACATTTGTTCTCAGCCTCCACCTGTCAGACACACGCTTCTGAAATATTTATGGGCTTCATTGTTCCATCAAGTATAAGGCATTCTTGTTAACATTTGGACATAATTTAGGGCATATTTCATAAGTGCAAATGTTAAATATTTATGACTAACACTCATTACTTAAAAAGCACTCCACATATACATACTTCTTAAATTATTAATAAAAGAGTCTGGACAGACCCTGTTTTTATTGCTCTGCACTTCTGAAAATTAACTTTTCATATATTTCTATATTAATATCCCAAGGGTCTTACCACCTATTTTTTTAAGACATGAATGTTAAAATACCTCTGCTCTTTTAACCCATCCTGTACAAAACCACTGTTTTGGTTTGCAGAGCGCAGGAAGTCTACTGAACTAAGTGGAAAAGAGTATGGAGATCTTGACAAAGTTCAGATACTCTTATGAATATGTATGCACAGTAATTCAGTGTGCTCAAATAGATAATGTGCACTGCAGTAGAACTGATTACATCAAAAGATAATCAAAACTCATAGTGATTAACATCAGTATCTAAATACATATTCTATTTGAGAATATCCTCCCTTCTGTCGGTGGTAACTCTTTTTTAATGCTAATCGTTCATTTTACTTAATTCAGCATTGATTGTGTACTGCTGTCCTGACAGGACAGTAGATAAGTCTGAACATGTAATAGCTCTCATTCAAACATTAATGCTGCAAACACTCTCATTTTAGCTCTGAAGATCCCTAATACAACAGCTGCTGGAGATTACGACAATTGTGTTGTAAACTTGGGAAGACAAATAGCTAAAACACAAGTACAAGACACATTTAGTTCATTCTGTGAGTATGTAATGAGAGAATGGGACCCACCTCCAAGCCAAGTTCTTTCATTTCAAACTTCATACTTTTAAAAGAGGCTCAGGATAATGCTTACCAAGACATGTATTACTATATTGTGGTTTGAAGTAATTTTAACCAGTTTTCTAACTTCAGCTAAGTCTCATCTAAGTAACTTAATTTTATAAATATTAACTGCTGATTTTCCAGACATCATTTCTCTCTAGCAGTGATAACAAAAGGCATCAGCATACAGAAAGGCTAGTGCTTGCATTTATTCCTGTAGTAACCAAGGTGTTCCTCAAGCTAGTGGAATGCCATAAGTCAAAGACGAAGAAGGGTTTCACATGCAGGGAGTGGCAGGCAGGATAGATGACCCCAAACTGACCAACAGAGTATTCCATCACATAACACATAGTTGGTACTAACTTCAGAGAACATGAGGGTTTCACTTTCATGATGGCTGGTATCCAGCGAGGACCTTACCTGTCTGTTTGCCCCTGATTCTATAGCTCTTTGTTCCTGAACCCCGTCTCCCTCTTGGCACTCACTAGCCCTATGCCTGCTCTACAGCATTTGTGGTGATGTATAGTCATCAAGGGATGGGGTGAGGATGTGATTTTATATATTTTTACATATTTTATTACTTTGTTCTTCTCCTTCTTGTTATTATTACTACTACTCCTACTACTACTACTCCTACTACTGTTTTACTAAGGTTACTTTAGTTTAGTCTCCAACCTGCCAGTCTTTTTCCTCTCATTTCTTTTTCCCCTTTCCCTGGTGGCTGGGGTGAGGGAGAAGGGAGCTGTGAGTTTAAATGCTTGATTTTAGCTGTTGAAATAAGCCAGGCCAGCTCTAAAATGTAACACTATACAACATAGCAACTTGTCGCCCATTTCTGATTAATCAACATTGAACCATGTATCTAGAGTTCACTTCATTCAAACTCCTGCTCCAAACAGGACCAGTGTAGATCAAGTTGCCTGGAATATCATGCAATCCAGTTTTGAATATGTCTAAAAGAAACACGATTTCTCCTTCAATTACTGCATATTCTGTAAGATGTGGGAGTACTAGATTCTGTAGCACTGAATTTGCAATCCTGAGATGGATTCCTTGTATTCAAAAGAATAACAATACTATCTGTCATCTATGGTTGCTAATTAAAATTGATGGATAAAAAAGTTTTCTATAAAAAAGAGAATTTGCAATGATAGATTAGAGTTGCAAATATTAAAATAAGACATTGTTAAAATTGTAATTACTTATTGTTGTTTAAGCAACATCTGAACAAAAATCTCAGCTAGCTTGTTTCTTTGCACATCATTATGTTAGGACGAGCATTTTGTGGAAATTGATTAGAGAAAAACATTTCAGCTCTTGCACTTAAAGATGGTTAGAAAGAAGAATAGATTTTTCATACTAACATCCCCTTCCCTACTCAGGAGGAAAACATCGGGTTTTTTTTCACCTCCTCCTTAAAAATAAAAATCATGCTTGCTTGCTAGTTATTAAGTAATGGAGGATCTCATGTCATTGCTAGGCTACTTTTTTCTCCTCTTTCACAGGAACATCTTGGGTAACTGTCTTTATAGGCACATTTCAAATTTTCTCCTGTTCTCAATATGTCTCAGACACAAAGATGCCACATTCCAATTCATGTACGAGCAAAACCACTACTTTTGCCAAATTTTTTTCTGTTTCTTCAAACTCAATTCAGTGGTTTAAGCATATCATTTGAGATTCTTTATGATATTGAAGACATCTGTATGTGTCTGGCAGGTAGTACAGAGCACCTAGGACAGATTCATGACTGGACTACCAGCTACACATGAGGCATGACATCCTCAGGCATGTGAACATACGAAATAACGAAAGATTTTTTAAAGCACTTTAGACTTCATATTTAAATTTGTACTTATATTACCTGTTGTTCACAATGAGGGTGATACAGCACTTGAAGAGGTTTCCCAAGGAAATTGTGGATGCCCCATCCCTGTAAGTGTTTGAGGCCAGGTTGGATGAGGCCTTGAGCAGCCTGGTCTAGTGGGAGATGTCCCTGACTATGGCAGAAGGGTTGGGACTAGATGATCTTTAAGGACACTTCCAACTCAAATCATTCTATGATTCCCTCTAATCCACATATGAAGTATAGTACATTTTTCCTTAATGTTGGTTTCTACAATGTAGATACGTACATGAGCTGTAAGTTTAAGCTCCTATCAGAGTCCATGAAGATTCAGCCAATATAGTAAATGGAGGTGAGGAATTCACTTACTAGATTTTTCACTGATCAAGTGCAGGTGTCTGCTTAACTCAGTTCTCTCCTTTGCAATATCTACTGCTATTAAAGCTATTACACAGTAAAGCAAATGGAGGCCAGGCTGGATAGAAGATGTTATCTAATACTACGTGCCTATCCAGTTGTTTTTTTAGGACAGCTAAGCCAACATTAACGGGAATTCAGCTATATTACTACAGACATTAAAGGCTCATCTTTAATTGAGCAGAATCTCACCCACAGAGTAGATATAAACCAAGTCTTATTTTAATGCGTCTTTTTTTTTTTTTTTTAGATTCAAGGGAAGCTCTGCCTTTTAGTAGGATGGGTAATACACTTCTCCTTAGTAGTTTGGATTCCTGAGAAGAAGAGTGGAGAAGAAGGCAAAACTGGAGCTCTTAAGAAGGGCAGGTCTGTTTCTTGAAATCAGGAGTTCAAACTACAGGTCAACACAGGCTCCACGAATGTTTCTAACGTGAAATACATCTGCCATTCTATTACATATATTGAGGTGTATAAAAAAATACAACAGTAATTTCACAGCAACTGTATATTTTGATGTAAAAGTTCAGAGATTGATTATTTTGCTGTTCGTAGGTTTGCATTGAAGTGCTAGTCTTCTCTGCCTTCGTCAGTCATTATCTACTCCTCTTACAGCAGGATGATTGCATTGTCTTCTTTCTCCAAACCCTGAATAAACTGGTTGAGGTTGGAATGAGAGTTGGAGATTTTGGCCTTGAATCCAAACTGAAATTGAAACCTTCTGTTTCTTCACATCTCTGCATAATTTAGAAATGAAGCAATTCCAAAATACAACTGAAAACATCTATATTAGATAATTGCATTTGAGACAATAACACATGAAAGCAGTAAACATTACAATACTGTTCCTGCAAAGCAGTCTGTCTTCTCTCCCGATGTAAATACTTTTCTGCTCTAGACATCATTATACATGCACAATCTATAAAGAGCAAAGAAATCAAATTTTCTTTCATGTATATTTTAAACATACATTGATTTGGAATTAAACTCCAGCTATTATCTCAAATGTGTTTTCTGAGGCCATTGTAGAGTAGGTTTTTTTTCCAAGATGATTTGGGCCTTAGCGAAGACTGCTCAGTTATTTTCGTACTGCCTTCTCTGCCTACTACATGTTCAATCAAACAACTATTAATAAATAGTAATTTAAAATGTATAGTAAGAGATGTTGTTGATGCAAAAATAAACATGCAAGATCTCCCCTCCCACGAAATAGATAAATAGAGAAAGTCTAGCTTTTACTGAAATACTCTGTTAATTTTATTTTTTTGCACTTCTCAGGTTTTTCTCTGTACTATTCTGTACGAATGTGCCTAGCAGAATTTATTCCCCTATGCTAACATGTGGGAACTCAGATCTACAGTTGGTTTATAACTAGAAAGACAAGTGAATTATTTTAGAATCTATCTGTTAAAATGAATATTGATGCTATGTAGCTTCAGGTAGAGGCCTTTTTCTTCTTAGCTTCTCTGTTTTCTTCCCCTTTCAGTAACTGTATTCCCAAAGAAGAGAATATCAGTCCCAGCAACATTGTTTTTGTTATACTTACAGATTTTTTATAAGAAATAAATCCTTTTTTTTTTTTTTACTTCCTGATTATAACTTCCTTATATATTGATGCAAAAGATGACACTGGAGAGTAAGGATGTGAATAAATCTATACTATTTGTCTTTAACAGTTTACTACTTCTGAGATCCCTGGTTTCAGCAGCATTGATATTACCTTTATCAATATCTGGGTCATAGTTAGAATATGAGCACATTCTTCATATCAAAGCATCACCAAAAAAGAGCAGATTTGTAACATATACTTTTTCTTCAAAATTGCTTGTTCTACAGCATAAATATTCAGTTACAGAATTTTTAGTTACAGGCACCCCAAAGACCAACTTTATGAGTCGGATATATATATTACAAGAATAATTCTGCTAGCTTCTTTCTGTAGGCAGATTAGAGAATGACTCTAGAAGGCAGTGTAGATCCCCTGACTACAGCACAGGTCTTTTGAGGACACTTCTGTTTAGTTTAGATGTGATAGCTGTTAAGAAGTCTGCCTTGGTTCTTACAAAGCCATAGTGAATCTTTAATTCTGAACTTTTAAAAAACATCTGTTATTGAGGAAATGAGCAGCTTGGGAGACTTTACTGCAACTTCTCAATATTAAAGGCAGCTTTTAAGAAAGCTGGGAACAAACATTTTAATAGAGACTGTTGCAACAGGACAAGGCACAATGATTTTAAAATAAAGGATGGCAGATCAAGACTAGATAGAAGGAAGATATTTTTTAAGATGAGAGTGGTGAAACATTGAAACAGGTTGCCCAGAGAGGTGGTGGAAACCACATCCCTGGAAATGTGCAAGGTCAGGTTGGATGGGGCTCTGAGCAACCAGATCTAGTTGAACATGTCCATGCTGATTGCAGATGTGTTTGACTGGGTGACCTTTAAAAGTCCATTCTAAGCCAAATTATTTTATAATTCTATGATTCTATGAAAGGTAAAAATCTCACTGAGAGAGAGGAACTCTATATTAGTAGTGTTTTGCTGCCATAGTAGACATCCGTATTAATTCTGCTTGTATCCTTGAGAGGTACCACGTTACAAACACATATGTAAAAAGTTTTATAGCTGCTTTCACTTTGAGGTGGAACCAATTTGTAACTAAATCTGACTAAAGGTTCATTACAATTTTAAAATATGGAAGATTTTGATCTCTACCTATTCCTCATTTTCAAAAGTACTGGAAAATTACATTGATTGAGGTCTTGCTTCAAATCTCTGTTTTCAATGGGAAAAATGCAGTTGCTTACTGAATTCACCTTTGAATCATTTCTGGAAATATATGTTTATATTAAACTGGCTGCCAAGAAGTTTTGAATCAGCTCCCCATTTGATTACAATATATATTGAAAGGTATAATTTAAAATTTATCTTCATTTTAGGCCTTCAGGCAGGAAAAAAATGTAAAATTGCTTCAACTTCACCTATGACATATTATTTTATAAATGAATTGAATGTTTATTTTAGAAGTCTTCTAAATTGTTAAATAAAATAACAAAATCACAGATTTCTGATCTGATTTTTTTTGACTTCACAATGAAACCTCTGTATCAGGCTATATGTTTTTTGTCCAATGTACAGAAGCCGGAAGTATACTGGTGTGAACAGCTGCTTACATATTTTTTTCTTTTCTTCTTTTTTGCACCTTTTCATAATCCCATTTGCTTTTTTGATGTAGGACACCTCCCAGTGCTGTTTACAATTAGATACAGTAATACCACAATGTATTTTTTGCAAGGATTAATATTTTTTAAGTGTATTAGCATGACATTGACAAACCAGGAAATAAAAGGTAATGATTAAAGCAATCGTATGCAAAAAGCTAGAATAAGGTAGCAGAAGAAATACATATTTTAAAATTTAGATTAAAAAGAAAAGAAATAATAGGGGATAACTTATAAAAGTTCAGATGTTGCTTATCTCAGAGCTAGAAATGAAAAAATAAAGACCTGACTTTGCACTTTTTGCTAAGATTGTCCTCAGATCCTTTGTAACTTTTTCAGGTGACCTGTGAGTATTCTGCTCTACAGAAGCAGAAATGTATGGAGATATACAAGCCAGCCATAAATAAGGTAGTTTAGGTATCAGGAGCAACCTTAATATTGACTAATTTGCCATGCTTTTCAGTGTAATCTTGAACTAGATTGATCCCAATACACAAGGTAACTTAGTTTACAGCTGACTCTGGAATCTTAACACTACCTTGTAGCATAGATTCAACTATATGTACACATATTATTAAGAACTTATTGTAAGGTCTGAATTCTCACTTGCATTTTATACGGGTTCAATAAGACCCCAAGCATATTATAAGTAATAAATAGTGAAAAGTGGGCTAATCACAGTTATCAACATCAAGACCTCTAAATGTTGATAAATATAATAAATCTAAGGTACCTTTCTGAACTTCTTGTTAGTCCTAAATACTTAAAAACTGTAGAAGTTGAACAAACCAATGTTGTACAGATTTATATGGGCTATCTTGAAAGAGTTAGTTCCCCATCAAGAAACATAGGTTTCTAAAAGCAAAGATGTCTTCAAAAATTATCTGCATTTCTCTGGGTAACACACTAAGTAAGAAAAGTGATATTGCTTCTGGTGCACAAGCTAGCTTGCCTTCAGTTATCTCATTTTGATAGCACTGCATAAGTTTCACACACTACCTAGACATATCTGTGCAGAAGATAACTGGGGAATAGAAATTTTTTTTTCAATGAAGCATCTAAAGTGTTTGTTTTGTTTGGTTTGGGTTTTTTGGGGGGGATGGAAGGGAAATATTTCCTGGCCATATTCCAAAAAAATTTTCTCAAGAATTTCAGCCAGGGATTTCTTTGTAATGCTCTCTTCCTTTATGAAGACACTTTTAAATTTTGAGAAATCCCTTTGAGCAGCAAAACTTTGAAAGCCAGACCTTCAGAGTTTCAAAATGAACAAAGTTTTAGTCTTAGGTAGACTGGCACCCAGTTTAAGTAATGAAAAACTAGGCCATTCAGACTTTCTGTTCTCTCTACCACACTTCCTTGTCACTCCATCTCATCTCCTCACTGTTTGCCTTGCCAGTATTCTTTTTTTATTCCCATCACTGTTTATGAAGAAGGTAATTTTAATTGAAATTTTCTATTGAATTTTTACCACACTGAAAAATCATTCTTGCAGAAAATTCCTAGCCAGTTCCAGCCATCCAGAATTACCTTGACAGGCTGGAGAGGTGGACTTGTGAGGACCTCATGTGTGGAGAGTGTTGTTCAACTGACCAGTCCGTGATGCTATGATTGATGTATTACCATAACTGAAATATATCGATATAAGCCTTATTAGATAAGGCATGTACATATTTTAAGTGATGTGCGTTCCTGGTACCATGCGTAGCAAAAAAAAAAAAAAAAAAAAGGGAAAAAATTTTGTGGATCCAGTAGGGATAACCAACATTGTATGAATGTATTTGGCTAGCCTTGAAATGAGTGTTCGTGTGTGTGTGTTTGAAGCGCTTCAAACGTTTGTAAGACTTACCGATTGGTTTTGATTAATCTTGAAAATATATCTCTGGGACCTTCCAATCTCAAATGTCCACTAAGCCGGCAAACAGGTAGATTTACCTGGGGATCTTTGGAATGAAAGGCTTCAGAAGGAAAAAATTTAAAATATCTAGCACTGTATGTGTGTGTGTGTGTGTGTGTGTGTGTCCCTTCCTTTCTGATTTTTTTTCTTTCAGCCTTTGCAGAAGTCCAGAGGAGTTAACCTTGTTATCTCTCTAGGAGAATGCCAATTTGTGAGAACACTCTGCATTCCAGGGTCACTCATCAGAAACTGCTGGGTCCTAGTGCAGACCGTCTTTAAAGAAAATCCAAATGATTTATTAACAAAAATGCTAAGTGGTGCATGGCAAATATTTTGAATTTACAGGTAGATCTAACAGCTTATCCAGGAAGTATTGATATCCATTTACCAAGTCGATCATACATTTCACCTGACCGCTTTTGTCATCGAAAAAACAAAAAGGGGGAATTGTGGGAAGATTTTACAGAGAACAAGGCCATGGGTGTGAGGAATTTGAAGGGATGTGTTGTATGAATCTGTCAGATCATTCAGAATCCATTTATTCCCAGGTAAAAAAGCTACGAGAGTTAACGAAGCATTTGCAAGAGACAGATGACTGGGGGTTGGAAAGCTGGCTGAAAAATTTGGGCCTTGGCAGGTGGATTAGGTCATTGTTGATGTATGCTGTTGAAGTTTTTGGAGTTTTGATGTGTTTAATGTTGTTCGTGCCATGTATAATTCTTTGTTTACAGAAAATGATACAGAACATGTTTGAGAAAGTATGGCAAACTAACCTTGTAGCGCAAAAAGAAAACGGGGGAAGTGTGGAGAGTGTTGTTCAAACATGGCTGAAGCAAAAAGGGCATAGTGAGCTTAACTTGTCAGAGCTAGAAGAAAAGTAAGGTAAAGGTAAACTGAAAGTCACAGTGCCCTTGGAAGCAGAAGTTGCAACAAGAGTAACAAGACAACGGTGAAGAACCAATAGGAAACTTATGGAGTTGGGAATCTGCAACAAAAGTAGCAAGCTAACTGCTTTGGCACCAATGGTAAAGAACCAATAGTGAGCTTATGTTTTGTAATATGTATGAGGTGATTAGCAGTGTTATAAAAGAGTGTAACCAAGGGCTAATAAACGAGTTATGCTGATGAGCAAGTGGCTGCGTTCTCCGTTCTCCGGCAGTTCTCCGGCACTCATGAAGTTCACCAAGTCCAAGTGCAAGGTCCTGCCCTTGAGTTGGGGCAATCCCTATCACAAATACAGGCTAGTGGATTGAGAGTATCCCTGAGGAGAAGGACTTAGCGAGCCATGAGTATCCTGGGCTTCATCAGAAGTAGTGTGGTCAGCAGGCTGAGGGAGGCAGTTCTACCCTGCTATTCTGCTCTCATGAGAATTCACCTGCAGTACTGCATTCAATTTTGCATTCTTCAACACAGGAGGGAAATGGGTTCATTAGAGTGAGTCCAGAGGAGTGTCATGAAGATGATCAAAGGGATGAATTACCTTCCCTATGGACTTCTGCACTCTGGAGAAGAGAAGGCTCTAGGAAGACCTAGTAGTAGCTTAAAGAGGATCTGTAGGACAGCAAAGGAGGGGCTGTTTATCAAGGAGTGTAGTGATAGCAGGAAGGGTAATGGGATTAAGCTGAAAGAATTTGCTTAGGTATTAGGAAGAAATACTTTACCGTGATGGTGGTGAGACACTGGAACAGATTGCCCAGAGAGGTAGTGGATGCCACACCCTGGGAGTTGTTTAAGACCAATCTGGAAGGTTATGAGCAACATGACCTAGTAGAAGGTGTTACATCCCATGGTAAGAGGACTCAAATTAGGTGATCTTTATGGTCCCTTCCAGCCCAAACCATCCAATGATTTTATGATAGTTAGCACAAAGTGCATACAGGTGCACAGAAACTATTTTGTGACTAGAGGCTTCTGCAGTACTCTTACTTGACATAGCGTTCTGCTCTCATATTTGCCAGGATTAAAGAGAAAACAGAGCCTTAAAGGTAACAGATAGAATTTAGATTATGGTGTTATTTGCTGCAAAGTACTTATGGGGCAGGAGGGAAGAAAACAGTGTAATGTTTACAAATATAATTTAAGTACTTTCCCTTCTCTTTGCTAGATTTTTTCAGCAGTAAAGTCTTCATTGTGTTTCCATTATGAGAAAAGTGAGAAGTTGTCTGATGACTTGATAAAAAGAGAGAAAAATAAGTTTATAAATAATACAAAACATCCTAGTCAAAAGTAAAAAAGGTTCAAGGGCAGGGTAATGATAATGCAATTTCAACTAATTTCTATTTGATCTTCAAACTCATAATTAAATCTCTCAGGAGAACATTAAAATATGAATCTTGTACTATCAAGAAAAGGTTTCTATTAAGATTTTTGTATTTTATGTGTTCATGAGGTTCAGTTTGGTCTTATATATCCTTTTTAAACAAATGTCTTTCTCATTGATTTTAGTAGGAGAATACACATACCTATAATGCTGTGGGTTTGTGCCACATTTCTTCTCCTGTGTACATCCTGGTATTGTATTGATTAATGTAGAGTAGTACAAATGTAAAATGGAAGACATGTATTTAGTCATAAATGCATAGTAAAGAGGACTATAGAAAAAGATTAAGGTTTTCTATTTTTTTTAAATACCAGACAGTACAGTAAAGCCTCTAGAAGATGTCTTCAGATGGTACTCCCAGTTATCTGTTAGATTCATGTCAGTACACACTCATAAAATAAATGGGAACACACTAAAATAAATAGAAAAATTAAAATGCATGCAAAATCCAAACTTGGTGCAATCAAAATGTGGTTGTACCTCAGTCAGTTACAAAGATAAACTCAGAAGCCCCAACCTGTTCACAGTTTAAATATTAAAAATTACTTCTATCTATTTTTTTATGATTAGGTTTAAAAATGCTTAGAGTTTTCAATTCTGTTCCTTGAATGAGAATTCTGTGTTCACTTCGTTCATGCTTTCAAAATCATTCCATTTATTCATAGAATCATATAATCGCCAGATTGAAAAAGACCTCTTGGATCACCTAGTCCAACTATTTCTATCTGCCACTAAACCATGTCCATGTGCACCTTGTCTAACCATCTTTTAAACACCTCCAGGGATGGTGATTCAACCGCCTTCATCAGCAGCCTCTTCCACTGCCAATGACCCTTTCTGTGAAAAACTTCCTCCCTGTAGCCCACCCAAGACACCTGTCCCTTCTTCCAAAGTTCACAGTCATTCCTATTCTTTTTGATGCCCACACAAATCTCCTTGCCCAATGAAGTCATTTCTTTTTAGCCCAATGGCTCATTTTCCAGCACCTGGGGACAGCTTGTTCCTGTGCTGCCAGGATTTTCTTCTTGTAGAGTACCCAACCCTCTTGGCCTCCCTTGGCCTTAAGGACTGTCTCCCATGGGACTTCACCAGTCAGCCTTCTGAACAGTCCAAAGTCCACACTCTGGAAGTTCAAGGTGGCTACTCTGCTAACCCCCCTCCTCATCTCACCTAGAACTGAAAATTCTACCATCTCATGATCACTTTGCCATAGATGTCCTCCAGCCATCACATCCCCCACAAGGCCTTCTCTGTTCAAAACCAGCAGTCATCTCTTGCCTTGTCATCTCTTTTGCCAGTTGTTTGAGGAAGTCGTCTTCCACACACTCTAGGAAACTCCTAGACTGTTTCTTCTCTGCTGTATTGTACTTCGAACAGACATTTAGTAGATTAAAGCGTCCCACAAGGATAAGAGCTAGTGACCCTGAGACTCCCGGTTGTTTCTAGAAGAGCTCATTGGCTTCTTCTTCTTCTTCACTAGATGGTCTTTAACAGACTCCCATCACAGTATTTGCCTTCTTGTAAGCTCCTCAATTTCTACCAACACTCAATGCTGTCATCACAATAATTGAGTTCGAGGGTATCAAAACACTCTTTAACATAGAGGGGTACCACATGCCTCTCCTACATTTCCTGTCCAGCTTGAAGAGTTTATATCTTACCATAGCAGCACTCTAGTTATACGAGTCATCCCACCATGTTTCCATGATGGTAACTACGTTATAGTCTCCATGCCCTACAATAGCTTCCAGTTCCTCCTCTTTATTGTATATCACAGAATCGTAGAACAACCAGGTTGGAAGGGACCCATCAGATCTTCTAGTCCAACCATTCCTATCTAACAGACCAGGTCATCACCTAGGACAGGACTGTTTCCTAGCCAAAGCATTACACATGAATACTGCTATGTGGAAGTCTGCAATCAGCCAAGAATCCTAGAGTACTCCTAAATTGGAGGCTGAACTGTTTATATGCAGAGGTGCATCTTCAGCCAAAAGGAACTATTTTATCAAGAAAAACTCACTTTCTTCTGCTCACTAGCACTATCTTCTTCCTGTTCTGCTTCAGGCAACCCTTAGTTTTCCCCCACCGTGATCCTATCCTGGACTATTCTATAGGCATTGCAATGCAGACACCCAGCAGGCTTAACATTTCTGTGTATTACTGGTAGTTAAGTTTGTGATCAGAATGCTTCAACAACAGAATCCATACCACTTTGAATCTTTACAAAGGCATTTCCTGCAAGACTTGCCAAGTGGAAAAAAAAAAAAAAAAAAAACAACCAAGAAAAAAAAAACCAAAAAAACCAACCCAGGAACAGTGTGTGCAGTGGTGTAGATGCAATTCAGTTGGGCTGTTAATCCTTCAGGATGATCTAACTCATCAGTGCTGATTACATCTTTTCCATTACAAGATGTACTCTCCCCGACTTGCTCTGAGTTGATATACTGAAGGTCCTCACCAGTACAACATCTCTGAGGCACTGGAGTGCCATTTCCAGGCTCAGTCCTGTCTAGCCTGGCTTCATTCCCCTCCCCCTTCACATCTAGTTTAAAGCTCCATTAATGAGCCCTGATAGATTTTTGGACAGAATTCTTGTACCCCTAGGAGACAAGCATGCTTCATCCCTAGTAAGGAAGCCTGGAGGTGTATAGGCCAGTCCATCATCAAAATACCCAAGGTTTTGTTCTTCATGCCAAGTTTGGAGCCAGGTATTAATGGACACATTTTTCTTGCTTTCTCCCTTTTCATTGCTTATTGTTGGAATGGTGGAGCTAAACACCAAAGGGCCCCAGAGCCCTCCATCATTTTCCCCAGAGCCCTGAAGTCTCTCTTAATTGCTTTCAGCTTCCTGTGCTGTGTGTCCTTGTTGTCAATTTGAAATACTAGCAGAGGATAATAATACATGGCTTTCACCAAGGAAGGAAATTTTCTAGTGATGTCCTTCACTGAGGCCCTGGGCAGGCAGCTGACCTCCCTGTGAAGTGAGTCCAGTCTGCAGGTAGGGCCCTCTGTTCCCTTTAGAAGGGAATCCCCCGAGGCAATCACTTTTCTTTTTCTCAGAGGTTGTTTTGATGGTCATTTTAGGATGGAGCAGCCTAGGGAATGTTTCTAGGCTGAGAGACCATCCTCCTTTTCTGTGGAGTTTGATTGCACTTGCAGTGCTTCTTATCTATTCTGTAAGGGAACCTAGGAGTTTGTTGTCTGAATGGGAACAACATGCTTTGTGTGCAGGGCAATGAGCTGCAGTCATTGGTCCAGACTCTAGCTGAAAACTTTAGTTTTGAAGACTGATGATGATAGGAGTAATGTTGTTCTGCTCCCACCAAAGAACACACAATACTGATTACTGTAGCAAACACTAGTTGTTCCAAACATAATTGTAATTAAATACCATTTGATTTTAGATGAAAAAAAAATTACTTATGAGAGAGACCTATGGAAGAAACATTCAAAAGGAGTGGTAACACAAATTAAAGAAGAGAAAGAATGAAAAATGACACAAATTTTCATGTTCTTTTCATATCCCAACATGAATTGTTAAGCACTTTGCATCATGTAAGTACTTACTTTCAATCATAATAAACTTTACTTGAAGAGTGGACTAGTAAACTTGTGTTAAACTCCAAAAAACTAATAAATAGTAGTTAAGATACATGAAAATTGTGAAATCCTGTTTATCTGAGTTAAAGATAAACAAAAAACTCATACATCCTTTAAGAAATTGTGTATGTGCTCAAGCTTGAGGGTCAACATGCATCAGTTAAAATCTTCAAGTGCTGACATTTACATTTCTGTCTTTGTGCCAGTGTACTTGTATATACCTGCTGAACAGTTATCAAGCTATCCTCTAATTGGGCTTTAGAAATATTAATCTGCTGTGATTTTCAGGCCAGTTTTAAACCTCATGTTGAAACACTAATGACTATAACAGCCTGGAGCCATGAGTGCTGTCCTCTGGATATGTGTAGAAGTTATACATCTCCCACTAGTAAGCATGTATCTGAATGCTTTCTGTGTCAATTGATAATAAATATTTTTGTCCATATGGTTCCAAAGCTGAAATCTATCTACCTGTGTGCATTTTGTCATTAATCTGACCAATGTTTTCATGACTGTTTGTCTGAAAATGCAAACAGTGCCGAGTATGGGCAGTAAAGTTTCTGATTTTCACCAAGATTTTCAGACCTTTGGAATACATACCACTGAAATCTGTCTCAATGAAATTGTCTACAATAATAGCTTCAAACCTTCCAGAAGTAATGCCTCGTCAGTTTCATTGCTGATACCTAAATGTTATCTATGTGTTTATGCCCTTTCACGAATCTTCCCTGGAAGCACTGGCATCGGTTCAAAAGATACTTGGTTTGCCTGTGAATAGCAAGAATTCCTCATATCCTTCAGAGTCCTCATTAGCCTGCTTCTCTTATTCGGTGACTTTTGATCCAGCATAGAAAATTCAGTCCATTGTGTTTTGGATCTGAGACTGCTGTTCTTCAGTGGTTGTAATTTTTTTCCTTCCAGTTTTGGCTTCTGTTACTATTTGCAGTTGATCTTTGGATGACAAATGCCATTCTTGGACCAGAATGGAGACATATAGATATATATTTTTATTTTTTCAACAAAACTGCTGTTGCATTCTTTTATCAGGGAATGAAAAATGTAATATTCTTAGAAAACCTGCTGACTCCTTACTTAAGATCCCTTATTTTCACAAACTTTAATATATATGAATAAAACATACACTCAAAGTGAGAATGATAATTAAATTGAACTAATGAAATAAATTTTAAAGTACTCAGGAAAGGATTTATGTAATATTAACAGGGAAGAAAATTTATAAAATGCTTTAATAAGTTTCAACTGTATAAGGACATCATTCTGTGAAAGAAAACATCATTAAAAGTATGTATCAACACTTGAAAATGAGAGAAAATAACCTAAAATTTAATAGTTACTTTAGGAGTATGTTTTCACATGTAAAAGTACAAATTTTGAATGCAAGCTTAAAATCTGATCTTCACTAACTACTATTAAATAAGTTATTTTTTATCATATATAAAGCATGTAACATTTATGTTGAACCCAATATGAACACGTGTCTGTGATGGTGGAATATGCAAGCCACAGGAGTATTTGAGACATTATTTTTTAATTCAACCAATTCCTTAGTTATCCTTACATACCACGGTCTGCTAAGGACTTATTCTTTTAAAACCAGAAGTTTCTACCATGATCATTGTTTTTATAGAGGAATAAACAAACTTAGCCTCTTCATTGTACAAATAATTGCTACAAGCCAGAATTTCTGGGCATTGCATTAACATTCAAATAAGACCTTCTCATGAGATCGAAACATAGCTTTCAAAAAATGGTACCTTCCAATAGCTTGCAGGTGCAGGGACCATCTGCACAGAAAAATTCACTGGCTGTGGGCCACTACAATGTTAACATACAATATCCATCACCAAATTATAATGTCACGCTGGTAATATATTTTCCCCACATTTGTAGATTTTAATTGCGTGAGCATTGAGTTCAACTGTGCAGAATTATTTCACCTTATCATGCATAAATCATAAAGCGTACACACATCTTGTTAAATAAATAACATCAAATAGAGAAGCGTTTTTGCTCATTTTTTACAATACAATTTTTTTTTTTCTGAAAGAGTGAATACCAGCTTGACTCATGATTCACTCATGAGGAGTTTAACCTGTCATTACAATCTAACAGTTTGAACACGGGTCAGTGCTTATGACTTCAATTTCCACTCCTTTCAAAATCAGTACTTATATTGATTTCAAAGCAATAGACTTTGGTTAAGGTTTTAACACTGTGCCAGACATACGCAGACATATATGCAGCTATGTAGATATCTCTGCCAGTAAATTTTAGGTATAGGTTACCACTTTAATACTCTAGCATGTGCTACAATTGAACTGAGAGGTGGGTTCAAGGGCACAAAATGTGGATTTTGACACAAAAAAGGTGGATTTGGGGGCAGAAAAGCAGGATTTGGGGGCACACAAAAGGCAGATTAGAGGTTCAGGGGGGTTAAGGGATCTGATAAGTAGATTTTAGGGCAGAAAATGAGGATTTGGGGGCACAAAACCTGGATTGGGTGGAATAAAAGTAGGATTTTGAGGAAAATATGTGGATCTGGGGGGCACAAAAGTTGGATTTTGAGACACAAAATTGGGTTTTGGGGACAGAAAAGGTGGATTTGGGGGCACAAAAGGTAGATTTCGGAGCACCAAAGCCTTTGACCCTCTAGATCCACCTGGTACTCCTTTAGGGTCTTCTAGGTCCCTTCTATTACCCTTGGGAACCTTCTAGAACTCCCTGGGACCCCTTTAGGACCATCTAGAAACCTGAGGAACCCTCTAGAGCCTCCTGGGACCCCTTTAGGGCCATCTAGGACCCTTCTAGCACACCCAGGAACCCTCTAGATTCATCTGGGATTCCTTTAGGGCCTTCAAGGACCCTTCTAGGACATCCAGGAACATTCTAAAACCCTCAGAGACCACTTTAGGGCCTTCTAGAAGACTGAGGAACCACCTAGACCCCCCCCCCACCAGACCCCTTTAGGGCCTTCTAGGACCTCCAGGAACCATCTAGAAACCCACAGGATTTTGGAAAGGGACTTATCAGTTCCCCCTCTTTTTGCGTCTCCTGCTCCTTCGTTTTGGTTTTGATGGAACATTCTTCTCTTTCTCCTTCTCCTCCTCCTTCTTCTTCACCTCCTCCTTCTCCTCCTCCTCCTTCTCCACCTCCTTATCCTCCTCCTTCTCTGTCTCCTTCTCCTCCTCCTTCTCTGTCTCCTTCTCCTCCTCCTTCTCCTCCTCTTCCTCCTCCTCCTTCTCTTTCTCCTCCTCCTCCTCCTCCTCCTTCTCCACCTCCTTCTCCTTCTCCTCCTCCTTCACCTCCTCCTTCTCCTCCTCCTTCTCCTTCTTCTTCTCCTCATTCTTCTCCTTCTTAACCGTCTCCTCAACCTTCTCCTTCACCTTCTCCTTAGCCTTCTCTATCTTCCCCTTCACCTTCTCTTTAACCTGCTCAATCCCCTTCTTCACCTTCTCCTTCACCTCCTTAACCTTCCCCATCTCCTTCTTCTCCTTCTCCTCAACCTTCTCCTCAACCTTCTCTTTCTCCTTCTCCTCCTCCTTCTCCTCCTCTTTCTCCTCCTCCTTCTCTTTCTCCTTCTCCTCCTCCTTCTCCTTCTCCTCCTCCTTCTCCTCCTCCTTCTCCTCCTCCTTCTCCTCCTCTTTCTCCTCCTCCTTCTCTTTCTCCTTCTCCTCCTCCTTCTCCTTCTCCTCCTCCTTCTCCTCCTCCTTCTCCTTCTCCTCCTTCTCCTTCTCCTTCTCCTTCTTAACCATCTCCTCAACTTTCTCCTTCACCTTCTCCTTAGCCTTCTCTATCTTCCCCTTCACCTTCTCTTTAACCTGCTCAATCCCCTTCTTCACCTTCTCCTTCACCTCCTTAACCTTCCCCATCTCCTTCTTCTCCTTCTCCTCAACCTTCTCCTCAACCTTCTCTTCCACCTCCTTAACCTTCCCCATCTCCTTCTTCTCCTTCTCCTCAACCTTCTCCTCAACCTTCTCCTCAACCTTCTCCTTGTCTACCTTAAGCTTCTTGTTCTCTAAAAACTTCTTCATCTTCTCATTAACCGTCTTCTCCCTCTCCTCCTGCTCCTTCTGTATCCTCTTCTGAGCGATGAGGTCGTCCATGTTCCAGCCCTTTTGCTTGAGGACTGGGGGGGGGTTGATCTTCTTTAGCTCTTCCTTGGACGGGCCGGGACGTGTTGCAGGAGCTTTAGGTCTCACTGAAGGCTCCTTCTTCTTCTTTTCTTCATCCTCTTTCTCCTCCTTGGCTTCCACCGCTCTGTTCTTCATGCGGGAATAGAGCCACCAGGCCCCGAGCACTCCCAGCATCCCGGGAACGGCAAAAAACAGAAAATTGCAGAACCGAGGACCCATGGTCGGAGTCTCGGCCTGTCCCTACAAGAAAGACAACAGGGGGACGCGGTCACCCTCGAGATTCCCCTGGGGCCCCTTCAGGGCCTTCTGAGACCCTTCTTGGACCACCAAGAACCTTCTAGAACCCTCAGAGACTTCTTTAGGTCCTTCTGCAAGTCTGAAGAACCCTCGAGATGCCCCTGGGAGACCTTTAGGGGTGAACCCTGACCCTACCCTTGGCTGTGGGGGCAGAGATTCTCTGTGGGCTTCGCTCCTCACACAGCGAGCAAGATGCAGGCAGCTCCCAGTGCAGAGACCACCTGCCCTCTCCACGTGCTGCTGGAGAGTGAGGCCAGAGGGGACTTTGCCCTGGACACCTCAGGGGCCTTCTAGTCCACAGGTGACATCACAGAGGGTGACATCACAGAGGCCTTGGCCACAGCTACGGGGTGGGGGTGGGGTGGGGTGATGGAGGTGGGGGAAGGGGCCTCAGCACCCGCCTGGGGGCACAAAATGTGGTTTGGCGGTGAAGAAAAGGTGGATTTGGGGGCAGAAAAGGTGATAAGCAGTTCATTGCTTCAGAGAACCATCCAGTTATCTGTATCTTCACTGTATCCTTGAGCTGCTGATTCCTCAAACTGTAGATCCCACCCCACGCCCTCCACCCCCCCACCCCCCACCCCGTGGTTGTGGCCAAGGCCTCTGTGATGTCGCCCTCTGGTGCCTGCCCTGCTCAGGGAGCTTGGGTCAGCCCAGTGCTGCTCCTCTGCCTGCTCTCCTTCACCCAGACGCTGGCAAGGGCTCTACTGAGGACCCTCCCTAGGCTGGCAATGGAACTGGGGGCTGGTGGGGACAACAACCACAGGTGCCTTTGTACCACATCTATGCCCTGCTACACATCCCAGCTAAGAGCACGTCTCCAAGCTGGGGGGTGAGGGACATTGGCGGTGGCCCCAAGAGGTCCCTCAGCATAGCCATGAGCTCAGTGGGGCAAATCAGGCTGTAGCAGCCATCAGCACCTGGGATCATCTCCTTAGCCTTGAGTCCTGGGGATGCTGCAATGCTGGGGCCAGTGCAACCCCAGGGTCTCCAGGACAGCAGCAGTTTGTCTGAGCAGTGCCTTGGGGTGGGACAGGGGTGAGCCCACAAGTGCTGTGGTTATGCCTGGGGACAGCAGGGGGTCCTGGGTGTGTTTGTGCCATCAGCACCTCTGGGTTGCTGCTGGGAGGCTGTGGGTCTCTCTGCCTGCAAGCTGCCCTGAAGAAGAGGTGGGAACTTGGGTGTGTGACTGTCACGAGGAGCTGGGAACTCACAGGGGGGTTTGTTTCTCCAGGCTTTATCCAGCTGGTTGGAGGGGACAGTGTCTACTCAGGATACGTGGAGATCCGTGATGGGTACCCGTGGAAAACTGTCTGTGACTCAGACCTTTTAATTGGGGGCGGGAGCCATGTGTCTCAGCCTCACCTCTCCCAGACCTTGTGCTGCCCTTTCTGGTTTCCTGCCCCTGCAGATCCCTCCCAGGCCCTACTGCTCTGGGAGCCTGAGCGGTAGTGGAAGAGTCTCCTTGCCCGTCATCATCTGCATCATCCTGGGAGCCCTGCTCTGCCTGCTCCTGGCCCTCCTGGCTGGTCAAGTGCGAAGAGCCAGGGTTGAGCACAGAGGTGGGTCCTTCCCCATGGCCCGTAGGGAAGGGGCCTCGTAGCCAGACCAAGGGGGCTGTGGGTGTCAGTGAGGGGCGAGGGCAGAGTTGTGGGGGACACGAATGTGTGCTGCCTGCTGCCCCCTGAACTGCCCCATCACCTGCCTGGCCATGGGCCACCAGCAGCCAGGGACAGAGAGTCCAGAGAGGGATGGGGTAAGGAAAGAATCAGCAGAGCTGGGCTGGGGGAGACAGGATCAGAGGGGAGACAGCTGAGAATGAGCAGGGACAGAGCTCAGGGCAGCGCTGGAGGGGCCCTGGGTCAGGGGAGCTGCCAGGAGGAGTGGGGGGCAGCACGGTTTATCCCTAGGTTTCAGGTCCCAGGGCTGCTCCCCCATGCAGACCTGACCTCCCCACAGCAGAGCATGGACCGTGTTACGGGTATGTGGAGCAGAGAGGGGCCAGAGACAGGGGAAAAGAAAAGGCAGGAGCTGCTCCCAGCTCAGCACCAGGACCTGATCCAGGGACAAAGGGGCACAGGGGTTGTCTCTGAGAGACGGTGTGAGGATGTTGCTGCCATAGAACATCTCCATGGGGGCATGTACCCTCCCTGAGAGGGTGCAGCAGTGCCCAGACAGCACAGTGGGGCTGTTGGGTGGGACAACCCTGGACTGGCCCAGGGGAATGGGGCTGGGGAGCAGAGCAGGGTCCCGTCCCCTCTCTGTGTGTCCACAAACTAGCCCTGCTCCATCTGCAGGCTCTGAGAGAGCGTGGGAGACCTTCTCAGAGTCCCTGTATGAGGAGATCGGGAACAGCCCAGCATGGGAGAAGCAGGCGAGGTTCAGCAGCTCAGGTGGGTGTGTGTCCCTCACAGGGGGCACATTTGGCAGACTCTCTCCCCAGTCCCACCCAGGGCTGACCCACCGCAGCCCCTGACCCACAGTCCCGGCAGTGCTGGTGCTGTGGGGGTGTGTGGGGAGAGCAGCCAGGTCCTGGGCCCAGGAGAGGAGCTTCCTCCCCACAAGTCCTGCCCGTCACAGCCTGGGTCGGTTCCTCTTTCCTGACCCCTGCATCCCCTGTGGCACCCAAGGGCTGAGGGAAAGGGCAGTCCTAGGGCAGCTGTGGGAGCCCCTCTGGGATGGGGTTGGTCCCAGGGGCACTGGGGGAATCCTGAGCGCTCCTACACACATGCTGTGTGTCCCCTGCCCCCAGCAGTGTTGACCACGAGCCGGTTCAGCAGAGCACGCTCCCCTCAGCCCCGCTGTGCCTCTCCCCAGGCTCCCATTCTGAGGGGTCCCTCACTGAGCTGCACCCCAGGGACTGGAGAGCAGGGAGTGGTTGATCTCTCCTACCTGCCGATGGGAAGAACAGCGTTGTTGCTGAGTGTCACTGTCAGAGCTGGAGAGGACACGGTAGGGTCTCCTGTGGTGCTGCCAACATCAATGTCTGAGCCCCACATCCCTGCTCATCCTCCCGTCTTGTGTTCTGCAGGACACAGTTCCGCCGTGTCACCAAATCCCTTCTCCTTTCAGAGACACCTGTCTCACTCGCAGGAGACCCAGCAGACAGTTGTGATGATGCCAGGGACGTTCCTGACCCTGGACAAGATCCCGTGTTGGGACAGGGAGGCTGGGAAATGCCTGGGGCACCAGAAAAGGGAGCAGGACCCAGGGATACATATGGAGATGAGAGGGGAAAGAGAGCACTGCTGCTTCCTGAGTGCCATCCTGGTGCCAGTGGGGAAGGTGATATGGAGTTTTCTTTGGAGGGCCGCGAGTGAGAGAGGGAGGAAGGTGATGCACAGCCCAGGAGGGGCACCTCATGGGATCGGCACGCCATGGTCTTGCTGCTTGCAGGGGCGAGTCTGTGCTCTCAGATCAGCGCTGGGGCCCTTGGACCTGAGGGAGATGCCTGCTGTCCATCTCCAGAGAGCACGAGCTATGACTATGCTAAAGAAATGTCCCTGGCCTATCCCCCTGAGGACGCACAGGCTGGGACCCAGGAGCTCAGTGCTCAGCAGTTCCTGAGCCCCAGGCCAGCAGAGCCCATCCCTGTGGTGGGACTGGGGGCAGCCAGGAGGGAGGAGAGGACTGTGCAGCTGGGAGAGCCATGAACACCAGGAACGGTCTTTCTTTGTCTACAGCAGCAGGAACAATTGGGCATTGCCTCTATTTTTTATTCCTATTTCACCCTGTAGCTCTGTGTTTGGTGTAATTAAAATCCTTTGGGTGCCAGCAGAGCAGATTCTGTCCTGGCTGGGGTCAGGGTGTCTCCCTGAGCTGGTTGCAGGGAGCAGAACACAAGGACATAGCGGTGGAGCACAGAAACACCTAAGAAATAGCAGCCTCAGGGCTGTGGGGCTGCAAGAACCCCTGCTCCCTGGGGAACATTCCTGAGGGCAGGCACCTTTCCAGATGCAGTTTCTAGCAAAAACATCTCTCCGCACATCCTCATGGGTGACAACGACCCAGCCCCACAGACCTGTTGCCCATCACTGAGGACGAACAACCAGCACTGACCCCCTAAACCAAGCCCCGCCCCCAGATCTGATAAAAAGATGGGGGGGGGCGGGCAGGGGGGCGGGGCCTGGGACCTTCTAGGAACCCAGGGACCCTCTAGAGCCCCCTGGGACTCCTTTAGGGTCTTCTAGGTCCCTTCTAGGACCCTCGGGAACCTTCTAGAACTCCCTGGGACCCCTTTAGGGCCATCTAGAAGCCAGAGGAACCCTCTGATCTACCTGGGACCCACTTTAGGGCCTTCTAGGACCCTTCTAGGACACCCAGGAACCCTCTAGATTCATCTGGGACCCCTTTGGGGCCTTCCTGGACCCTTCTAGCACCCAAAAGAACTATCTAGGACCTCTTGGGACCCCTTCAGAACCATGGGGAACCTTCTAGAATATTCAGAGTCCCCTTTAGGGCCTTCTAGGACCCTGAGGAACCATCTAGATCCCCCTGGGGCCCCTTTAGATCCTTCGAGAAACACAAGGAACCTTCTAGAACCCTCTGGGACAGTGTTGGGGTCAGGTGAGGGCAATAATTCTCGTCCCACAACTCTCAAACCTTACGGAAAATCACATTTTGGCAACACAGAAACTCCACAAACATTTTATTGAGGGCGTCAAAATGGTTCCCAGGGAAGAAAAAGTGGAATCGGGGGGTGTTTTTTCCAATCCCGAGAGAAGTTCTAAAGTTTCCAAGGGGAGCTTCATGCTGGGACCACCCTGAAGAAACTTCTAGAAGACCCCGAAGTATCTGAGATGGTTGGTGGGACTGGGGTTAGTGGAGAAGAGCAAGGAGACCGTGACACTTACCCTCATTTCCATCTGGCTTGTCCCATTAATTGGTTCAAGGAGAGGTGGAAGGAGTAATAGGAGAAGACACGCGGAGGGTTTTGGGTCCTCTTGGAGCTTGATCTTACCTTGAAGTCTATCTGGTATCTCCTCATCTCCTCTAGAGCCCCTTAAGGGCCTTCTAGAAGCCCAAGGATCCTTCTAGAACCTCCTGGATGCCTTTAGGGCCTTCAAGAACCCTTCTAAGACCACCAGGAACCCTCTAGATCCAACTGGGATTCCTTTAGGCCCTTCAAGGACCCTTCTAGGACATCCAGGAACATTCTAAAACCCTCAGAGACCCCTTTAGGGCCTTCTAGAAGACTGAGGAACCACCTAGACCCCACCCCACCCCCCGGGACCCCTTTAGGGCCTTCTAGGACCTCCAGGAACCATCTAGAAACCCACAGGATTTTGGAAAGGGACTTATCAGTTCCCCCTCTTTTTGCGTCTCCTGCTCCTTCGTTTTGGTTTTGATGGAACATTCTTCTCTTTCTCCTTCTCCTCCTCCTTCTTCTTCACCTCCTCCTTCTCCTCCTCCTCCTTCTCCACCTCCTTATCCTCCTCCTTCTCTGTCTCCTTCTCCTCCTCCTTCTCTGTCTCCTTCTCCTCCTCCTTCTCCTCCTCTTCCTCCTCCTCCTTCTCTTTCTCCTCCTCCTCCTCCTCCTCCTTCTCCACCTCCTTCTCCTTCTCCTCCTCCTTCACCTCCTCCTTCTCCTCCTCCTTCTCCTTCTTCTTCTCCTCATTCTTCTCCTTCTTAACCGTCTCCTCAACCTTCTCCTTCACCTTCTCCTTAGCCTTCTCTATCTTCCCCTTCACCTTCTCTTTAACCTGCTCAATCCCCTTCTTCACCTTCTCCTTCACCTCCTTAACCTTCCCCATCTCCTTCTTCTCCTTCTCCTCAACCTTCTCTTCAACCTTCTCCTTGTCTACCTTAAGCTTCTTGTTCTCTAAAAACTTCTTCATCTTCTCATTAACCGTCTTCTCCCTCTCCTCCTGCTCCTTCTGTATCCTCTTCTGAGCGATGAGGTCGTCCATGTTCCAGCCCTTTTGCTTGAGGACTGGGGGGGGGTTGATCTTCTTTAGCTCTTCCTTGGACGGGCCGGGACGTGTTGCAGGAGCTTTAGGTCTCACTGAAGGCTCCTTCTTCTTCTTTTCTTCATCCTCTTTCTCCTCCTTGGCTTCCACCGCTCTGTTCTTCATGCGGGAATAGAGCCACCAGGCCCCGAGCACTCCCAGCATCCCGGGAACGACAAAAAACAGAAAATTGCAGAACCGAGGACCCATGGTCGGAGTCTCGGCCTGTCCCTACAAGAAAGACAACAGGGGGACGCGGTCACCCTCGAGATTCCCCTGGGGCCCCTTCAGGGCCTTCTGAGACCCTTCTTGGACCACCAAGAACCTTCTAGAACCCTCAGAGACTTCTTTAGGTCCTTCTGCAAGTCTGAAGAACCCTCGAGATGCCCCTGGGAGACCTTTAGGGGTGAACCCTGACCCTACCCTTGGCTGTGGGGGCAGAGATTCTCTGTGGGCTTCGCTCCTCACACAGCGAGCAAGATGCAGGCAGCTCCCAGTGCAGAGACCACCTGCCCTCTCCACGTGCTGCTGGAGAGTGAGGCCAGAGGGGACTTTGCCCTGGACACCTCAGGGGCCTTCTAGTCCACAGGTGACATCACAGAGGGTGACATCACAGAGGCCTTGGCCACAGCTACGGGGTGGGGGTGGGGTGGGGTGATGGAGGTGGGGGAAGGGGCCTCAGCACCCGCCTGGGGGCACAAAATGTGGTTTGGCGGTGAAGAAAAGGTGGATTTGGGGGCAGAAAAGGTGATAAGCAGTTCATTGCTTCAGAGAACCATCCAGTTATCTGTATCTTCACTGTATCCTTGAGCTGCTGATTCCTCAAACTGTAGATCCCACCCCACGCCCTCCACCCCCCCACCCCCCACCCCGTGGTTGTGGCCAAGGCCTCTGTGATGTCGCCCTCTGGTGCCTGCCCTGCTCAGGGAGCTTGGGTCAGCCCAGTGCTGCTCCTCTGCCTGCTCTCCTTCACCCAGACGCTGGCAAGGGCTCTACTGAGGACCCTCCCTAGGCTGGCAATGGAACTGGGGGCTGGTGGGGACAACAACCACAGGTGCCTTTGTACCACATCTATGCCCTGCTACACATCCCAGCTAAGAGCACGTCTCCAAGCTGGGGGGTGAGGGACATTGGCGGTGGCCCCAAGAGGTCCCTCAGCATAGCCATGAGCTCAGTGGGGCAAATCAGGCTGTAGCAGCCATCAGCACCTGGGATCATCTCCTTAGCCTTGAGTCCTGGGGATGCTGCAATGCTGGGGCCAGTGCAACCCCAGGGTCTCCAGGACAGCAGCAGTTTGTCTGAGCAGTGCCTTGGGGTGGGACAGGGGTGAGCCCACAAGTGCTGTGGTTATGCCTGGGGACAGCAGGGGGTCCTGGGTGTGTTTGTGCCATCAGCACCTATGGGTTGCTGCTGGGAGGCTGTGGGTCTCTCTGCCTGCAAGCTGCCCTGAAGAAGAGGTGGGAACTTGGGTGTGTGACTGTCACGAGGAGCTGGGAACTCACAGGGGGGTTTGTTTCTCCAGGCTTTATCCAGCTGGTTGGAGGGGACAGTGTCTACTCAGGATACGTGGAGATCCGTGATGGGTACCCGTGGAAAACTGTCTGTGACTCAGACCTTTTAATTGGGGGCGGGAGCCATGTGTCTCAGCCTCACCTCTCCCAGACCTTGTGCTGCCCTTTCTGGTTTCCTGCCCCTGCAGATCCCTCCCAGGCCCTACTGCTCTGGGAGCCTGAGCGGTAGTGGAAGAGTCTCCTTGCCCGTCATCATCTGCATCATCCTGGGAGCCCTGCTCTGCCTGCTCCTGGCCCTCCTGGCTGGTCAAGTGCGAAGAGCCAGGGTTGAGCACAGAGGTGGGTCCTTCCCCATGGCCCGTAGGGAAGGGGCCTCGTAGCCGGACCAAGGGGGCTGTGGGTGTCAGTGAGGGGCGAGGGCAGAGTTGTGGGGGACACGAATGTGTGCTGCCTGCTGCCCCCTGAACTGCCCCATCACCTGCCTGGCCATGGGCCACCAGCAGCCAGGGACAGAGAGTCCAGAGAGGGATGGGGTAAGGAAAGAATCAGCAGAGCTGGGCTGGGGGAGACAGGATCAGAGGGGAGACAGCTGAGAATGAGCAGGGACAGAGCTCAGGGCAGCGCTGGAGGGGCCCTGGGTCAGGGGAGCTGCCAGGAGGAGTGGGGGGCAGCACGGTTTATCCCTAGGTTTCAGGTCCCAGGGCTGCTCCCCCATGCAGACCTGACCTCCCCACAGCAGAGCATGGACCGTGTTACGGGTATGTGGAGCAGAGAGGGGCCAGAGACAGGGGAAAAGAAAAGGCAGGAGCTGCTCCCAGCTCAGCACCAGGACCTGATCCAGGGACAAAGGGGCACAGGGGTTGTCTCTGAGAGACGGTGTGAGGATGTTGCTGCCATAGAACATCTCCATGGGGGCATGTACCCTCCCTGAGAGGGTGCAGCAGTGCCCAGACAGCACAGTGGGGCTGTTGGGTGGGACAACCCTGGACTGGCCCAGGGGAATGGGGCTGGGGAGCAGAGCAGGGTCCCGTCCCCTCTCTGTGTGTCCACAAACTAGCCCTGCTCCATCTGCAGGCTCTGAGAGAGCGTGGGAGACCTTCTCAGAGTCCCTGTATGAGGAGATCGGGAACAGCCCAGCATGGGAGAAGCAGGCGAGGTTCAGCAGCTCAGGTGGGTGTGTGTCCCTCACAGGGGGCACATTTGGCAGACTCTCTCCCCAGTCCCACCCAGGGCTGACCCACCGCAGCCCCTGACCCACAGTCCCGGCAGTGCTGGTGCTGTGGGGGTGTGTGGGGAGAGCAGCCAGGTCCTGGGCCCAGGAGAGGAGCTTCCTCCCCACAAGTCCTGCCCGTCACAGCCTGGGTCGGTTCCTCTTTCCTGACCCCTGCATCCCCTGTGGCACCCAAGGGCTGAGGGAAAGGGCAGTCCTAGGGCAGCTGTGGGAGCCCCTCTGCGATGGGGTTGGTCCCAGGGGCACTGGGGGAATCCTGAGCGCTCCTACACACATGCTGTGTGTCCCCTGCCCCCAGCAGTGTTGACCACGAGCCGGTTCAGCAGAGCACGCTCCCCTCAGCCCCGCTGTGCCTCTCCCCAGGCTCCCATTCTGAGGGGTCCCTCACTGAGCTGCACCCCAGGGACTGGAGAGCAGGGAGTGGTTGATCTCTCCTACCTGCCGATGGGAAGAACAGCATTGTTGCTGAGTGTCACTGTCAGAGCTGGAGAGGACACGGTAGGGTCTCCTGTGGTGCTGCCAACATCAATGTCTGAGCCCCACATCCCTGCTCATCCTCCCGTCCTGTGTTCTGCAGGACACAGTTCCGCCGTGTCACCAAATCCCTTCTCCTTTCAGAGACACCTGTCTCACTCGCAGGAGACCCAGCAGACAGTTGTGATGATGCCAGGGAGGTTCCTGACCCTGGACAAGATCCCGTGTTGGGACAGGGAGGCTGGGAAATGCCTGGGGCACCAGAAAAGGGAGCAGGACCCAGGGATACATATGGAGATGAGAGGGGAAAGAGAGCACTGCTGCTTCCTGAGTGCCATCCTGGTGCCAGTGGGGAAGGTGATATGGAGTTTTCTTTGGAGGGCCGGGAGTGAGAGAGGGAGGAAGGTGATGCACAGCCCAGGAGGGGCACCTCATGGGATCGGCACGCCATGGTCTTGCTGCTTGCAGGGGCGAGTCTGTGCTCTCAGATCAGCGCTGGGGCCCTTGGACCTGAGGGAGATGCCTGCTGTCCATCTCCAGAGAGCACGAGCTATGACTATGCTAAAGAAATGTCCCTGGCCTATCCCCCTGAGGACGCACAGGCTGGGACCCAGGAGCTCAGTGCTCAGCAGTTCCTGAGCCCCAGGCCAGCAGAGCCCATCCCTGTGGTGGGACTGGGGGCAGCCAGGAGGGAGGAGAGGACTGTGCAGCTGGGAGAGCCATGAACACCAGGAACGGTCTTTCTTTGTCTACAGCAGCAGGAACAATTGGGCATTGCCTCTATTTTTTATTCCTATTTCACCCTGTAGCTCTGTGTTTGGTGTAATTAAAATCCTTTGGGTGCCAGCAGAGCAGATTCTGTCCTGGCTGGGGTCAGGGTGTCTCCCTGAGCTGGTTGCAGGGAGCAGAACACAAGGACATAGCGGTGGAGCACAGAAACACCTAAGAAATAGCAGCCTCAGGGCTGTGGGGCTGCAAGAACCCCTGCTCCCTGGGGAACATTCCTGAGGGCAGGCACCTTTCCAGATGCAGTTTCTAGCAAAAACATCTCTCCGCACATCCTCATGGGTGACAACGACCCAGCCCCACAGACCTGTTGCCCATCACTGAGGACGAACAACCAGCACTGACCCCCTAAACCAAGCCCCGCCCCCAGATCTGATAAAAAGATGGGGGTGGGTGGGCGGGCAGGGGGGCGGGGCCTGGGACCTTCTAGGAACCCAGGGACCCTCTAGAGCCCCCTGGGACTCCTTTAGGGTCTTCTAGGTCCCTTCTAGGACCCTCGGGAACCTTCTAGAACTCCCTGGGACCCCTTTAGGGCCATCTAGAAGCCAGAGGAACCCTCTGATCTACCTGGGACCCACTTTAGGGCCTTCTAGGACCCTTCTAGGACACCCAGGAACCCTCTAGATTCATCTGGGACCCCATTTGGGGCCTTCCTGGACCCTTCTAGCACCCAAAAGAACTATCTAGGACCTCTTGGGACCCCTTCAGAACCATGGGGAACCTTCTAGAATATTCAGAGTCCCCTTTAGGGCCTTCTAGGACCCTGAGGAACCATCTAGATCCCCCTGGGGCCCCTTTAGATCCTTCGAGAAACACAAGGAACCTTCTAGAACCCTCTGGGACAGTGTTGGGGTCAGGTGAGGGCAATAATTCTCGTCCCACAACTCTCAAACCTTACGGAAAATCACATTTTGGCAACACAGAAACTCCACAAACATTTTATTGAGGGCGTCAAAATGGTTCCCAGGGAAGAAAAAGTGGAATCGGGGGGTGTTTTTTCCAATCCCGAGAGAAGTTCTAAAGTTTCCAAGGGGAGCTTCATGCTGGGACCACCCTGAAGAAACTTCTAGAAGACCCCGAAGTATCTGAGATGGTTGGTGGGACTGGGGTTAGTGGAGAAGAGCAAGGAGACCGTGACACTTACCCTCATTTCCATCTGGCTTGTCCCATTAATTGGTTCAAGGAGAGGTGGAAGGAGTAATAGGAGAAGACACGCGGAGGGTTTTGGGTCCTCTTGGAGCTTGATCTTACCTTGAAGTCTATCTGGTATCTCCTCATCTCCTCTAGAGCCCCTTAAGGGCCTTCTAGAAGCCCAAGGATCCTTCTAGAACCTCCTGGATGCCTTTAGGGCCTTCAAGAACCCTTCTAAGACCACCAGGAACCCTCTAGATCCAACTGGGATTCCTTTAGGCCCTTCAAGGACCCTTCTAGGACATCCAGGAACATTCTAAAACCCTCAGAGACCCCTTTAGGGCCTTCTAGAAGACTGAGGAACCACCTAGACCCCACCCCACCCCCCGGGACCCCTTTAGGGCCTTCTAGGACCTCCAGGAACCATCTAGAAACCCACAGGATTTTGGAAAGGGACTTATCAGTTCCCCCTCTTTTTGCGTCTCCTGCTCCTTCGTTTTGGTTTTGATGGAACATTCTTCTCTTTCTCCTTCTCCTCCTCCTTCTCCTTCTCCTTCTCCTCCTCCTTCTCTTTCTCCTTATCCTCCTCCTTCTCCTCCTCCTCCTTCTCCGTCTCATTCTTAACCGTCTCCTCAACCTTCTCCTTCACCTTCTCCTTAGCCTTCTCTATCTTCCCCTTCACCTTCTCTTTAACCTGCTCAATCCCCTTCTTCACCTTCTCCTTCACCTCCTTAACCTTCCCCATCTCCTTCTTCTCCTTCTCCTCAACCTTCTCCTCAACCTTCTCTTTCTCCTTCTCCTCCTCCTTCTCCTCCTCTTTCTCCTCCTCCTTCTCTTTCTCCTTCTCCTCCTCCTTCTCCTTCTCCTCCTCCTTCTCCTCCTCCTTCTCCTCCTCTTTCTCCTCCTCCTTCTCTTTCTCCTTCTCCTCCTCCTTCTCCTTCTCCTCCTCCTTCTCCTCCTCCTTCTCCTTCTCCTCCTTCTCCTTCTCCTTCTCCTTCTTAACCGTCTCCTCAACCTTCTCCTTCACCTTCTCTGTAGCCTTCTCTATCTTCCCCTTCACCTTCTCTTTAACCTGCTCAATCCCCTTCTTCACCTTCTCCTTCACCTCCTTAACCTTCCCCATCTCCTTCTTCTCCTTCTCCTCAACCTTCTCCTCAACCTTCTCTTCCACCTCCTTAACCTTCCCCATCTCCTTCTTCTCCTTCTCCTCAACCTTCTCCTCAACCTTCTCCTCAACCTTCTCCTTGTCTACCTTAAGCTTCTTGTTCTCTAAAAACTTCTTCATCTTCTCATTAACCGTCTTCTCCCTCTCCTCCTGCTCCTTCTGTATCCTCTTCTGAGCGATGAGGTCGTCCATGTTCCAGCCCTTTTGCTTGAGGACTGGGGGGGGGTTGATCTTCTTTAGCTCTTCCTTGGACGGGCCGGGACGTGTTGCAGGAGCTTTAGGTCTCACTGAAGGCTCCTTCTTCTTCTTTTCTTCATCCTCTTTCTCCTCCTTGGCTTCCACCGCTCTGTTCTTCATGCGGGAATAGAGCCACCAGGCCCCGAGCACTCCCAGCATCCCGGGAACGGCAAAAAACAGAAAATTGCAGAACCGAGGACCCATGGTCGGAGTCTCGGCCTGTCCCTACAAGAAAGACAACAGGGGGACGCGGTCACCCTCGAGATTCCCCTGGGGCCCCTTCAGGGCCTTCTGAGACCCTTCTTGGACCACCAAGAACCTTCTAGAACCCTCAGAGACTTCTTTAGGTCCTTCTGCAAGTCTGAAGAACCCTCGAGATGCCCCTGGGAGACCTTTAGGGGTGAACCCTGACCCTACCCTTGGCTGTGGGGGCAGAGATTCTCTGTGGGCTTCGCTCCTCACACAGCGAGCAAGATGCAGGCAGCTCCCAGTGCAGAGACCACCTGCCCTCTCCACGTGCTGCTGGAGAGTGAGGCCAGAGGGGACTTTGCCCTGGACACCTCAGGGGCCTTCTAGTCCACAGGTGACATCACAGAGGGTGACATCACAGAGGCCTTGGCCACAGCTACGGGGTGGGGGTGGGGTGGGGTGATGGAGGTGGGGGAAGGGGCCTCAGCACCCGCCTGGGGGCACAAAATGTGGTTTGGCGGTGAAGAAAAGGTGGATTTGGGGGCAGAAAAGGTGATAAGCAGTTCATTGCTTCAGAGAACCATCCAGTTATCTGTATCTTCACTGTATCCTTGAGCTGCTGATTCCTCAAACTGTAGATCCCACCCCACGCCCTCCACCCCCCCACCCCCCACCCCGTGGTTGTGGCCAAGGCCTCTGTGATGTCGCCCTCTGGTGCCTGCCCTGCTCAGGGAGCTTGGGTCAGCCCAGTGCTGCTCCTCTGCCTGCTCTCCTTCACCCAGACGCTGGCAAGGGCTCTACTGAGGACCCTCCCTAGGCTGGCAATGGAACTGGGGGCTGGTGGGGACAACAACCACAGGTGCCTTTGTACCACATCTATGCCCTGCTACACATCCCAGCTAAGAGCACGTCTCCAAGCTGGGGGGTGAGGGACATTGGCGGTGGCCCCAAGAGGTCCCTCAGCATAGCCATGAGCTCAGTGGGGCAAATCAGGCTGTAGCAGCCATCAGCACCTGGGATCATCTCCTTAGCCTTGAGTCCTGGGGATGCTGCAATGCTGGGGCCAGTGCAACCCCAGGGTCTCCAGGACAGCAGCAGTTTGTCTGAGCAGTGCCTTGGGGTGGGACAGGGGTGAGCCCACAAGTGCTGTGGTTATGCCTGGGGACAGCAGGGGGTCCTGGGTGTGTTTGTGCCATCAGCACCTCTGGGTTGCTGCTGGGAGGCTGTGGGTCTCTCTGCCTGCAAGCTGCCCTGAAGAAGAGGTGGGAACTTGGGTGTGTGACTGTCACGAGGAGCTGGGAACTCACAGGGGGGTTTGTTTCTCCAGGCTTTATCCAGCTGGTTGGAGGGGACAGTGTCTACTCAGGATACGTGGAGATCCGTGATGGGTACCCGTGGAAAACTGTCTGTGACTCAGACCTTTTAATTGGGGGCGGGAGCCATGTGTCTCAGCCTCACCTCTCCCAGACCTTGTGCTGCCCTTTCTGGTTTCCTGCCCCTGCAGATCCCTCCCAGGCCCTACTGCTCTGGGAGCCTGAGCGGTAGTGGAAGAGTCTCCTTGCCCGTCATCATCTGCATCATCCTGGGAGCCCTGCTCTGCCTGCTCCTGGCCCTCCTGGCTGGTCAAGTGCGAAGAGCCAGGGTTGAGCACAGAGGTGGGTCCTTCCCCATGGCCCGTAGGGAAGGGGCCTCGTAGCCAGACCAAGGGGGCTGTGGGTGTCAGTGAGGGGCGAGGGCAGAGTTGTGGGGGACACGAATGTGTGCTGCCTGCTGCCCCCTGAACTGCCCCATCACCTGCCTGGCCATGGGCCACCAGCAGCCAGGGACAGAGAGTCCAGAGAGGGATGGGGTAAGGAAAGAATCAGCAGAGCTGGGCTGGGGGAGACAGGATCAGAGGGGAGACAGCTGAGAATGAGCAGGGACAGAGCTCAGGGCAGCGCTGGAGGGGCCCTGGGTCAGGGGAGCTGCCAGGAGGAGTGGGGGGCAGCACGGTTTATCCCTAGGTTTCAGGTCCCAGGGCTGCTCCCCCATGCAGACCTGACCTCCCCACAGCAGAGCATGGACCGTGTTACGGGTATGTGGAGCAGAGAGGGGCCAGAGACAGGGGAAAAGAAAAGGCAGGAGCTGCTCCCAGCTCAGCACCAGGACCTGATCCAGGGACAAAGGGGCACAGGGGTTGTCTCTGAGAGACGGTGTGAGGATGTTGCTGCCATAGAACATCTCCATGGGGGCATGTACCCTCCCTGAGAGGGTGCAGCAGTGCCCAGACAGCACAGTGGGGCTGTTGGGTGGGACAACCCTGGACTGGCCCAGGGGAATGGGGCTGGGGAGCAGAGCAGGGTCCCGTCCCCTCTCTGTGTGTCCACAAACTAGCCCTGCTCCATCTGCAGGCTCTGAGAGAGCGTGGGAGACCTTCTCAGAGTCCCTGTATGAGGAGATCGGGAACAGCCCAGCATGGGAGAAGCAGGCGAGGTTCAGCAGCTCAGGTGGGTGTGTGTCCCTCACAGGGGGCACATTTGGCAGACTCTCTCCCCAGTCCCACCCAGGGCTGACCCACCGCAGCCCCTGACCCACAGTCCCGGCAGTGCTGGTGCTGTGGGGGTGTGTGGGGAGAGCAGCCAGGTCCTGGGCCCAGGAGAGGAGCTTCCTCCCCACAAGTCCTGCCCGTCACAGCCTGGGTCGGTTCCTCTTTCCTGACCCCTGCATCCCCTGTGGCACCCAAGGGCTGAGGGAAAGGGCAGTCCTAGGGCAGCTGTGGGAGCCCCTCTGGGATGGGGTTGGTCCCAGGGGCACTGGGGGAATCCTGAGCGCTCCTACACACATGCTGTGTGTCCCCTGCCCCCAGCAGTGTTGACCACGAGCCGGTTCAGCAGAGCACGCTCCCCTCAGCCCCGCTGTGCCTCTCCCCAGGCTCCCATTCTGAGGGGTCCCTCACTGAGCTGCACCCCAGGGACTGGAGAGCAGGGAGTGGTTGATCTCTCCTACCTGCCGATGGGAAGAACAGCGTTGTTGCTGAGTGTCACTGTCAGAGCTGGAGAGGACACGGTAGGGTCTCCTGTGGTGCTGCCAACATCAATGTCTGAGCCCCACATCCCTGCTCATCCTCCCGTCCTGTGTTCTGCAGGACACAGTTCCGCCGTGTCACCAAATCCCTTCTCCTTTCAGAGACACCTGTCTCACTCGCAGGAGACCCAGCAGACAGTTGTGATGATGCCAGGGACGTTCCTGACCCTGGACAAGATCCCGTGTTGGGACAGGGAGGCTGGGAAATGCCTGGGGCACCAGAAAAGGGAGCAGGACCCAGGGATACATATGGAGATGAGAGGGGAAAGAGAGCACTGCTGCTTCCTGAGTGCCATCCTGGTGCCAGTGGGGAAGGTGATATGGAGTTTTCTTTGGAGGGCCGCGAGTGAGAGAGGGAGGAAGGTGATGCACAGCCCAGGAGGGGCACCTCATGGGATCGGCACGCCATGGTCTTGCTGCTTGCAGGGGCGAGTCTGTGCTCTCAGATCAGCGCTGGGGCCCTTGGACCTGAGGGAGATGCCTGCTGTCCATCTCCAGAGAGCACGAGCTATGACTATGCTAAAGAAATGTCCCTGGCCTATCCCCCTGAGGACGCACAGGCTGGGACCCAGGAGCTCAGTGCTCAGCAGTTCCTGAGCCCCAGGCCAGCAGAGCCCATCCCTGTGGTGGGACTGGGGGCAGCCAGGAGGGAGGAGAGGACTGTGCAGCTGGGAGAGCCATGAACACCAGGAACGGTCTTTCTTTGTCTACAGCAGCAGGAACAATTGGGCATTGCCTCTATTTTTTATTCCTATTTCACCCTGTAGCTCTGTGTTTGGTGTAATTAAAATCCTTTGGGTGCCAGCAGAGCAGATTCTGTCCTGGCTGGGGTCAGGGTGTCTCCCTGAGCTGGTTGCAGGGAGCAGAACACAAGGACATAGCGGTGGAGCACAGAAACACCTAAGAAATAGCAGCCTCAGGGCTGTGGGGCTGCAAGAACCCCTGCTCCCTGGGGAACATTCCTGAGGGCAGGCACCTTTCCAGATGCAGTTTCTAGCAAAAACATCTCTCCGCACATCCTCATGGGTGACAACGACCCAGCCCCACAGACCTGTTGCCCATCACTGAGGACGAACAACCAGCACTGACCCCCTAAACCAAGCCCCGCCCCCAGATCTGATAAAAAGATGGGGGGGGGGCGGGCAGGGGGGCGGGGCCTGGGACCTTCTAGGAACCCAGGGACCCTCTAGAGCCCCCTGGGACTCCTTTAGGGTCTTCTAGGTCCCTTCTAGGACCCTCGGGAACCTTCTAGAACTCCCTGGGACCCCTTTAGGGCCATCTAGAAGCCAGAGGAACCCTCTGATCTACCTGGGACCCACTTTAGGGCCTTCTAGGACCCTTCTAGGACACCCAGGAACCCTCTAGATTCATCTGGGACCCCTTTGGGGCCTTCCTGGACCCTTCTAGCACCCAAAAGAACTATCTAGGACCTCTTGGGACCCCTTCAGAACCATGGGGAACCTTCTAGAATATTCAGAGTCCCCTTTAGGGCCTTCTAGGACCCTGAGGAACCATCTAGATCCCCCTGGGGCCCCTTTAGATCCTTCGAGAAACACAAGGAACCTTCTAGAACCCTCTGGGACAGTGTTGGGGTCAGGTGAGGGCAATAATTCTCGTCCCACAACTCTCAAACCTTACGGAAAATCACATTTTGGCAACACAGAAACTCCACAAACATTTTATTGAGGGCGTCAAAATGGTTCCCAGGGAAGAAAAAGTGGAATCGGGGGGTGTTTTTTCCAATCCCGAGAGAAGTTCTAAAGTTTCCAAGGGGAGCTTCATGCTGGGACCACCCTGAAGAAACTTCTAGAAGACCCCGAAGTATCTGAGATGGTTGGTGGGACTGGGGTTAGTGGAGAAGAGCAAGGAGACCGTGACACTTACCCTCATTTCCATCTGGCTTGTCCCATTAATTGGTTCAAGGAGAGGTGGAAGGAGTAATAGGAGAAGACACGCGGAGGGTTTTGGGTCCTCTTGGAGCTTGATCTTACCTTGAAGTCTATCTGGTATCTCCTCATCTCCTCTAGAGCCCCTTAAGGGCCTTCTAGAAGCCCAAGGATCCTTCTAGAACCTCCTGGATGCCTTTAGGGCCTTCAAGAACCCTTCTAAGACCACCAGGAACCCTCTAGATCCAACTGGGATTCCTTTAGGCCCTTCAAGGACCCTTCTAGGACATCCAGGAACATTCTAAAACCCTCAGAGACCCCTTTAGGGCCTTCTAGAAGACTGAGGAACCACCTAGACCCCACCCCACCCCCCGGGACCCCTTTAGGGCCTTCTAGGACCTCCAGGAACCATCTAGAAACCCACAGGATTTTGGAAAGGGACTTATCAGTTCCCCCTCTTTTTGCGTCTCCTGCTCCTTCGTTTTGGTTTTGATGGAACATTCTTCTCTTTCTCCTTCTCCTCCTCCTTCTCCTTCTCCTTCTCCTCCTCCTTCTCTTTCTCCTTATCCTCCTCCTTCTCCTCCTCCTCCTTCTCCGTCTCATTCTTAACCGTCTCCTCAACCTTCTCCTTCACCTTCTCCTTAGCCTTCTCTATCTTCCCCTTCACCTTCTCTTTAACCTGCTCAATCCCCTTCTTCACCTTCTCCTTCACCTCCTTAACCTTCCCCATCTCCTTCTTCTCCTTCTCCTCAACCTTCTCCTCAACCTTCTCTTTCTCCTTCTCCTCCTCCTTCTCCTCCTCTTTCTCCTCCTCCTTCTCTTTCTCCTTCTCCTCCTCCTTCTCCTTCTCCTCCTCCTTCTCCTCCTCCTTCTCCTCCTCCTTCTCCTCCTCTTTCTCCTCCTCCTTCTCTTTCTCCTTCTCCTCCTCCTTCTCCTTCTCCTCCTCCTTCTCCTCCTCCTTCTCCTTCTCCTCCTTCTCCTTCTCCTTCTCCTTCTTAACCGTCTCCTCAACCTTCTCCTTCACCTTCTCTGTAGCCTTCTCTATCTTCCCCTTCACCTTCTCTTTAACCTGCTCAATCCCCTTCTTCACCTTCTCCTTCACCTCCTTAACCTTCCCCATCTCCTTCTTCTCCTTCTCCTCAACCTTCTCCTCAACCTTCTCTTCCACCTCCTTAACCTTCCCCATCTCCTTCTTCTCCTTCTCCTCAACCTTCTCCTCAACCTTCTCCTCAACCTTCTCCTTGTCTACCTTAAGCTTCTTGTTCTCTAAAAACTTCTTCATCTTCTCATTAACCGTCTTCTCCCTCTCCTCCTGCTCCTTCTGTATCCTCTTCTGAGCGATGAGGTCGTCCATGTTCCAGCCCTTTTGCTTGAGGACTGGGGGGGGGTTGATCTTCTTTAGCTCTTCCTTGGACGGGCCGGGACGTGTTGCAGGAGCTTTAGGTCTCACTGAAGGCTCCTTCTTCTTCTTTTCTTCATCCTCTTTCTCCTCCTTGGCTTCCACCGCTCTGTTCTTCATGCGGGAATAGAGCCACCAGGCCCCGAGCACTCCCAGCATCCCGGGAACGGCAAAAAACAGAAAATTGCAGAACCGAGGACCCATGGTCGGAGTCTCGGCCTGTCCCTACAAGAAAGACAACAGGGGGACGCGGTCACCCTCGAGATTCCCCTGGGGCCCCTTCAGGGCCTTCTGAGACCCTTCTTGGACCACCAAGAACCTTCTAGAACCCTCAGAGACTTCTTTAGGTCCTTCTGCAAGTCTGAAGAACCCTCGAGATGCCCCTGGGAGACCTTTAGGGGTGAACCCTGACCCTACCCTTGGCTGTGGGGGCAGAGATTCTCTGTGGGCTTCGCTCCTCACACAGCGAGCAAGATGCAGGCAGCTCCCAGTGCAGAGACCACCTGCCCTCTCCACGTGCTGCTGGAGAGTGAGGCCAGAGGGGACTTTGCCCTGGACACCTCAGGGGCCTTCTAGTCCACAGGTGACATCACAGAGGGTGACATCACAGAGGCCTTGGCCACAGCTACGGGGTGGGGGTGGGGTGGGGTGATGGAGGTGGGGGAAGGGGCCTCAGCACCCGCCTGGGGGCACAAAATGTGGTTTGGCGGTGAAGAAAAGGTGGATTTGGGGGCAGAAAAGGTGATAAGCAGTTCATTGCTTCAGAGAACCATCCAGTTATCTGTATCTTCACTGTATCCTTGAGCTGCTGATTCCTCAAACTGTAGATCCCACCCCACGCCCTCCACCCCCCCACCCCCCACCCCGTGGTTGTGGCCAAGGCCTCTGTGATGTCGCCCTCTGGTGCCTGCCCTGCTCAGGGAGCTTGGGTCAGCCCAGTGCTGCTCCTCTGCCTGCTCTCCTTCACCCAGACGCTGGCAAGGGCTCTACTGAGGACCCTCCCTAGGCTGGCAATGGAACTGGGGGCTGGTGGGGACAACAACCACAGGTGCCTTTGTACCACATCTATGCCCTGCTACACATCCCAGCTAAGAGCACGTCTCCAAGCTGGGGGGTGAGGGACATTGGCGGTGGCCCCAAGAGGTCCCTCAGCATAGCCATGAGCTCAGTGGGGCAAATCAGGCTGTAGCAGCCATCAGCACCTGGGATCATCTCCTTAGCCTTGAGTCCTGGGGATGCTGCAATGCTGGGGCCAGTGCAACCCCAGGGTCTCCAGGACAGCAGCAGTTTGTCTGAGCAGTGCCTTGGGGTGGGACAGGGGTGAGCCCACAAGTGCTGTGGTTATGCCTGGGGACAGCAGGGGGTCCTGGGTGTGTTTGTGCCATCAGCACCTCTGGGTTGCTGCTGGGAGGCTGTGGGTCTCTCTGCCTGCAAGCTGCCCTGAAGAAGAGGTGGGAACTTGGGTGTGTGACTGTCACGAGGAGCTGGGAACTCACAGGGGGGTTTGTTTCTCCAGGCTTTATCCAGCTGGTTGGAGGGGACAGTGTCTACTCAGGATACGTGGAGATCCGTGATGGGTACCCGTGGAAAACTGTCTGTGACTCAGACCTTTTAATTGGGGGCGGGAGCCATGTGTCTCAGCCTCACCTCTCCCAGACCTTGTGCTGCCCTTTCTGGTTTCCTGCCCCTGCAGATCCCTCCCAGGCCCTACTGCTCTGGGAGCCTGAGCGGTAGTGGAAGAGTCTCCTTGCCCGTCATCATCTGCATCATCCTGGGAGCCCTGCTCTGCCTGCTCCTGGCCCTCCTGGCTGGTCAAGTGCGAAGAGCCAGGGTTGAGCACAGAGGTGGGTCCTTCCCCATGGCCCGTAGGGAAGGGGCCTCGTAGCCAGACCAAGGGGGCTGTGGGTGTCAGTGAGGGGCGAGGGCAGAGTTGTGGGGGACACGAATGTGTGCTGCCTGCTGCCCCCTGAACTGCCCCATCACCTGCCTGGCCATGGGCCACCAGCAGCCAGGGACAGAGAGTCCAGAGAGGGATGGGGTAAGGAAAGAATCAGCAGAGCTGGGCTGGGGGAGACAGGATCAGAGGGGAGACAGCTGAGAATGAGCAGGGACAGAGCTCAGGGCAGCGCTGGAGGGGCCCTGGGTCAGGGGAGCTGCCAGGAGGAGTGGGGGGCAGCACGGTTTATCCCTAGGTTTCAGGTCCCAGGGCTGCTCCCCCATGCAGACCTGACCTCCCCACAGCAGAGCATGGACCGTGTTACGGGTATGTGGAGCAGAGAGGGGCCAGAGACAGGGGAAAAGAAAAGGCAGGAGCTGCTCCCAGCTCAGCACCAGGACCTGATCCAGGGACAAAGGGGCACAGGGGTTGTCTCTGAGAGACGGTGTGAGGATGTTGCTGCCATAGAACATCTCCATGGGGGCATGTACCCTCCCTGAGAGGGTGCAGCAGTGCCCAGACAGCACAGTGGGGCTGTTGGGTGGGACAACCCTGGACTGGCCCAGGGGAATGGGGCTGGGGAGCAGAGCAGGGTCCCGTCCCCTCTCTGTGTGTCCACAAACTAGCCCTGCTCCATCTGCAGGCTCTGAGAGAGCGTGGGAGACCTTCTCAGAGTCCCTGTATGAGGAGATCGGGAACAGCCCAGCATGGGAGAAGCAGGCGAGGTTCAGCAGCTCAGGTGGGTGTGTGTCCCTCACAGGGGGCACATTTGGCAGACTCTCTCCCCAGTCCCACCCAGGGCTGACCCACCGCAGCCCCTGACCCACAGTCCCGGCAGTGCTGGTGCTGTGGGGGTGTGTGGGGAGAGCAGCCAGGTCCTGGGCCCAGGAGAGGAGCTTCCTCCCCACAAGTCCTGCCCGTCACAGCCTGGGTCGGTTCCTCTTTCCTGACCCCTGCATCCCCTGTGGCACCCAAGGGCTGAGGGAAAGGGCAGTCCTAGGGCAGCTGTGGGAGCCCCTCTGCGATGGGGTTGGTCCCAGGGGCACTGGGGGAATCCTGAGCGCTCCTACACACATGCTGTGTGTCCCCTGCCCCCAGCAGTGTTGACCACGAGCCGGTTCAGCAGAGCACGCTCCCCTCAGCCCCGCTGTGCCTCTCCCCAGGCTCCCATTCTGAGGGGTCCCTCACTGAGCTGCACCCCAGGGACTGGAGAGCAGGGAGTGGTTGATCTCTCCTACCTGCCGATGGGAAGAACAGCGTTGTTGCTGAGTGTCACTGTCAGAGCTGGAGAGGACACGGTAGGGTCTCCTGTGGTGCTGCCAACATCAATGTCTGAGCCCCACATCCCTGCTCATCCTCCCGTCCTGTGTTCTGCAGGACACAGTTCCGCCGTGTCACCAAATCCCTTCTCCTTTCAGAGACACCTGTCTCACTCGCAGGAGACCCAGCAGACAGTTGTGATGATGCCAGGGAGGTTCCTGACCCTGGACAAGATCCCGTGTTGGGACAGGGAGGCTGGGAAATGCCTGGGGCACCAGAAAAGGGAGCAGGACCCAGGGATACATATGGAGATGAGAGGGGAAAGAGAGCACTGCTGCTTCCTGAGTGCCATCCTGGTGCCAGTGGGGAAGGTGATATGGAGTTTTCTTTGGAGGGCCGGGAGTGAGAGAGGGAGGAAGGTGATGCACAGCCCAGGAGGGGCACCTCATGGGATCGGCACGCCATGGTCTTGCTGCTTGCAGGGGCGAGTCTGTGCTCTCAGATCAGCGCTGGGGCCCTTGGACCTGAGGGAGATGCCTGCTGTCCATCTCCAGAGAGCACGAGCTATGACTATGCTAAAGAAATGTCCCTGGCCTATGAAATGTCCCTGTCATAGCCATGAGCTCAGTGGGGCAAATCAGGCTGTAGCAGCCATCAGCACCTGGGATCATCTCCTTAGCCTTGAGTCCTGGGGATGCTGCAATGCTGGGGCCAGTGCAACCCCAGGGTCTCCAGGACAGCAGCAGTTTGTCTGAGCAGTGCCTTGGGGTGGGACAGGGGTGAGCCCACAAGTGCTGTGGTTATGCCTGGGGACAGCAGGGGGTCCTGGGTGTGTTTGTGCCATCAGCACCTATGGGTTGCTGCTGGGAGGCTGTGGGTCTCTCTGCCTGCAAGCTGCCCTGAAGAAGAGGTGGGAACTTGGGTGTGTGACTGTCACGAGGAGCTGGGAACTCACAGGGGGGTTTGTTTCTCCAGGCTTTATCCAGCTGGTTGGAGGGGACAGTGTCTACTCAGGATACGTGGAGATCCGTGATGGGTACCCGTGGAAAACTGTCTGTGACTCAGACCTTTTAATTGGGGGCGGGAGCCATGTGTCTCAGCCTCACCTCTCCCAGACCTTGTGCTGCCCTTTCTGGTTTCCTGCCCCTGCAGATCCCTCCCAGGCCCTACTGCTCTGGGAGCCTGAGCGGTAGTGGAAGAGTCTCCTTGCCCGTCATCATCTGCATCATCCTGGGAGCCCTGCTCTGCCTGCTCCTGGCCCTCCTGGCTGGTCAAGTGCGAAGAGCCAGGGTTGAGCACAGAGGTGGGTCCTTCCCCATGGCCCGTAGGGAAGGGGCCTCGTAGCCAGACCAAGGGGGCTGTGGGTGTCAGTGAGGGGCGAGGGCAGAGTTGTGGGGGACACGAATGTGTGCTGCCTGCTGCCCCCTGAACTGCCCCATCACCTGCCTGGCCATGGGCCACCAGCAGCCAGGGACAGAGAGTCCAGAGAGGGATGGGGTAAGGAAAGAATCAGCAGAGCTGGGCTGGGGGAGACAGGATCAGAGGGGAGACAGCTGAGAATGAGCAGGGACAGAGCTCAGGGCAGCGCTGGAGGGGCCCTGGGTCAGGGGAGCTGCCAGGAGGAGTGGGGGGCAGCACGGTTTATCCCTAGGTTTCAGGTCCCAGGGCTGCTCCCCCATGCAGACCTGACCTCCCCACAGCAGAGCATGGACCGTGTTACGGGTATGTGGAGCAGAGAGGGGCCAGAGACAGGGGAAAAGAAAAGGCAGGAGCTGCTCCCAGCTCAGCACCAGGACCTGATCCAGGGACAAAGGGGCACAGGGGTTGTCTCTGAGAGACGGTGTGAGGATGTTGCTGCCATAGAACATCTCCATGGGGGCATGTACCCTCCCTGAGAGGGTGCAGCAGTGCCCAGACAGCACAGTGGGGCTGTTGGGTGGGACAACCCTGGACTGGCCCAGGGGAATGGGGCTGGGGAGCAGAGCAGGGTCCCGTCCCCTCTCTGTGTGTCCACAAACTAGCCCTGCTCCATCTGCAGGCTCTGAGAGAGCGTGGGAGACCTTCTCAGAGTCCCTGTATGAGGAGATCGGGAACAGCCCAGCATGGGAGAAGCAGGCGAGGTTCAGCAGCTCAGGTGGGTGTGTGTCCCTCACAGGGGGCACATTTGGCAGACTCTCTCCCCAGTCCCACCCAGGGCTGACCCACCGCAGCCCCTGACCCACAGTCCCGGCAGTGCTGGTGCTGTGGGGGTGTGTGGGGAGAGCAGCCAGGTCCTGGGCCCAGGAGAGGAGCTTCCTCCCCACAAGTCCTGCCCGTCACAGCCTGGGTCGGTTCCTCTTTCCTGACCCCTGCATCCCCTGTGGCACCCAAGGGCTGAGGGAAAGGGCAGTCCTAGGGCAGCTGTGGGAGCCCCTCTGCGATGGGGTTGGTCCCAGGGGCACTGGGGGAATCCTGAGCGCTCCTACACACATGCTGTGTGTCCCCTGCCCCCAGCAGTGTTGACCACGAGCCGGTTCAGCAGAGCACGCTCCCCTCAGCCCCGCTGTGCCTCTCCCCAGGCTCCCATTCTGAGGGGTCCCTCACTGAGTGCCGGAGAAGGGAGAATGCAGCCAAGTGGTCATCAGCATTACTCGTTTATTAGTCCTTGTTTACACTCTTTTATAACACTGTTAATCACCTCATACATATTACAAAACATAAGCTCACTATTGGTTCTTTACCATTGGCGCCAAAGCAGTTAGCTTGCTGCTTTTGTTGCAGATTCCCAACTCCATAAGCTTCCTATTGGTTCTTTACCGTTGTCTTGTTACTCTTGTTGCAGCTTCTGCTTCCAAGGGCACTGTGACTTTCAGTTTACCTTTACCTTACTTTTCTTCTAGCTCTAACAAGTTAAGCTCACTATGCCCTCTTTGCTTCAGCCATGTTTGAACAACACTCTCCACACTTTCCCCGTTTTCTTTTTGTACTACAAGGTTAGTTTGCCATACTTTCTCAAACATGTTCTGTATCATTTTCTGTAAACAAAAAATTATACATGGCACGAACAACATTAAACACATCAAAACTCCAAAAATTTCAACAGCATACATCAACAACGACCTAATCCACCCTCCAAGGCCCAAACTTTTCAGCCAGCTTTCCTACCCGTTCAAAAATATCTTAAATGTTTTTTTTCTATACACAAACCCTGCAAATAATGTCACTGTTATTACTTCACAGAAATTCTTAAGTGGTTTACAGGTTTCTGTTTGAAGGTGCTTTGCAGAGGTACTAACAGAACTATACAGAATTCTAAATACACTTGAAGTGAAAAAGGTGATGCAATTAGATTCTGAATATTTTCAACAAATGAGAATCCAGCACAATATTATAACTGTATTATTTTGCTAATCAAGAACACTACCCTAAGACCTCAAAGAGCGCCAACAGGCTTTTGTTTAAATTTACAAACTGAATCCAAATTTTAAGAAGATATGCTCATTTTTAAAACAAGTATGAATGTTTAGTCTCCACATTTGCACACTGCTTAATCTTAACAGTACACAAACTTCTGTCTCTTGTAGATTGTGTAATTTATTTTGAATGTCTTTGATCTTTTTGTGAATTGATTCCGAATGATCTGACAGATTCATACAACACATCCCTTCAAATTCCTCACACCCATGGCCTTGTTCTCTGTAAAATCTTCCCACAATTCCCCCTTTTTGTTTTTTCGTTGACAAAAGCGGTCAGGTGAAATGTATGATCGACTTGGTAAATGGATATCAATACTTCCTGGATAAGCTGTTAGATCTACCTGTAAATTCAAAATATTTGCCATGTACCACTTAGCACTTTTTGTTTTTAATGAATCATTTGAGTTTTCTTTAAAGACGGTCTGCACTAGGACCCAGCAGTTTCTGATGAGTGACCCTGGAATGCAGAGTGTTCTCACAAATTGGCATTCCCCTAGAGAGATAACAAGGTTAACTCCTCTGGACTTACGCAAAGGCTGAAAGAAAAAAAAAAGTCAGAAAGGAAGGGGGGGGAGGGGGGTGGATCGGACACGACACACACACTCTCTCACACACATACAGTGCTAGATATTTTAAAATTTTTCCTTCTGAAGCCTTTCATTCCAAAGATCCCCAGGTAAATCCACCTGTTTGCCAGTTTAGTGGACATTTGAGATTGAAAGGCCCCAGAGATATATTTTCAAGATTAATCAAAACCAATTGGTAAGTCTTACAAACGTTTGAAGCGCTTCAATCACACACACACACACACACACGAACACTCATTTCAAGGCTAGCCAAATACATTCATACAATGTTGGCTATCCCTACTGGATCCACAAAATTTTTTCTTTTTTTTTTTTTTTTTTTGCTATGGATATTTAAACCACGCATGGTACCAGGAACACACATCACTTAAAATATGTACATGCATTATCTAATAAGGCTTATATCAATATGTTTCAGTTATGGTAATACATCAATCATAGAATCACGGACTGGTCAGTTGAACCAAAACCTCTATCTCCCCGTATATGACTTCCCTTGCTTGAATTATTCCAGTAAGGTGACAATAATTTTAATTACAAAGCAGTAAAACCAACCCCCAATAGTCTTTTTACATTTCATGGTATTGTGTGAAGTGCAGATAATTGCAGCTTTATTGCGATGGTGATGATCATACTTATCTCGGTGCTGTCTCTGATTCTTGCTCTGAGGTGAGAGCTGCTGCTTGCTGTGGAGGCATTTGTGCTGGTTCGTGCCTGTGAACTGTGCTTTGCTCCTGGTTTTCTGACAATACTGTCCCGTTCTTATCCCATTTTGAATCTATATCAACTGGTAAAATGCTTGCTCTTTCCACACCAAGGGCAGATTTTAGGCCCTATATGCTGGCATTGTGTGTGGCAGTCAACTCCTGGCAACACAAATAGTCCTATGATAGAACACGATGATGTGCGGGCATAAATGTTCGTTAGAAAAACTGCAGAAATGTTAGGTAAACTTAGACGGCTTAGTTTACTGTAATACGCACTGTCTGCTGGCAAAGGCCTTGAAGACCTTGGATGCTGATAAGACAGAAGCTGGAATGCAGAAAACAACTGCAGCTCGATCAGGATGCGACTGCGCCTGCACACGGTTTGAATTCAGGGGCAGTTATTGAGGAAGATGAAGATGGCTTCAGCCCTGAGTCCCAGACCACAACATCGCGCTTGCGCAACTATAGAAGAAGCTTCTCGAATCTAATTATAATAACTCATGAATATGTAATAGATACTTTTGAATAGTCATGTCCTCACACTATAACTATCTGCTTGTTAGATTGTTCGGTGTGCGAGTTTGTGGAGGAGGACCCCCTCGCACCCGCCAGCGAATAAACACATACCTGCTTTATAACACTTAATAGAGTTATAGAGTTTGATTCCGCAAAACAACGATGATCGACCAATTACCAAGGCACCATATATCTGTCCTTGAATAGTGAGAGGTCCATAAACTCCAGTTGGGATTTTTGTCGGTCGATTCGTGGCCAAGGTGGTATCTATTGCTGCTGCCAGGTCAAGTCCCAAACTCCCTGAGGTGGCGGGTTGCAAGCTCCCTGTGGTCCCAACATTGGTAGGTTGCCGACAGGAGGTGGCGCTGATGTCGCAGCAGCTACTTGTGTCGGGGCGCGGCTGCAATTCGCGCTGCCCTGGGCGTTTCCCTGGCGCTGGCGACAAGCAGCAGACAAGCCTGACACCAGACTCCAAGGGCTCGGCAAGTCGCTCTTACATGTCCGCCTTGCCCACATAGGTAATAGATGGTTCGGTGTGTTCCACAGAATCAATAAAATGTCCTGATCCACATTCCACAGTGAAACAAATCCTTGTTGTACACAGTCAACAATTTGTTGTAACACTGTTTTTTGCTCTGTTGACATTGAAACTGCCGTGGCGGGGTCTGTGCCCTTCAATAGTGGCTGAAGTTGGTCCATGAGTTCGTTGGGAATTCCCACAACGGTTTTCAACCACTGCAAATCAACAACTAGTCCTCGCGCATTCTGGTGACTTCTCGAGAAATGACGGAGGTCGTAATCCGTCACCCATACTGCCAGTTGAATTGCCGGGAGAACGCAGTGTTGCAAGAGCAGCCAGCACCTGACCCTGAGTTACCTCTGCCTGCCTCCCGAGCCCTGCGCCCAGTTCCCTAATAGCCTGAACCAAAAATGCCTGTGGCCCCGTGGGTTGCATTGCCATCCTCTCTAAGGCATCCGCGACATCACAGAGGCCTTGGCCACAACCACGAGGTGGGGGGTGGAGGGGTGGAGGGCGTGGGGTGGGATCTACAGTTTGAGGAATCAGCAGCTCAAGGATACAGTGAAGATATAGATAACTGGATGGTTCTCTGAAGCAATGAACTGCTTATCACCTTTTCTGCCCCCAAATCCACCTTTTCTTCACCGCCAAACCACATTTTGTGCCCCCAGGCGGGTGCTGAGGCCCCTTCCCCCACCTCCATCACCCCACCCCACCCCCACCCCGTAGCTGTGGCCAAGGCCTCTGTGATGTCACCCTCTGTGATGTCACCTGTGGACTAGAAGGCCCCTGAGGTGTCCAGGGCAAAGTCCCCTCTGGCCTCACTCTCCAGCAGCACGTGGAGAGGGCAGGTGGTCTCTGCACTGGGAGCTGCCTGCATCTTGCTCGCTGTGTGAGGAGCGAAGCCCACAGAGAATCTCTGCCCCCACAGCCAAGGGTAGGGTCAGGGTTCACCCCTAAAGGTCTCCCAGGGGCATCTCGAGGGTTCTTCAGACTTGCAGAAGGACCTAAAGAAGTCTCTGAGGGTTCTAGAAGGTTCTTGGTGGTCCAAGAAGGGTCTCAGAAGGCCCTGAAGGGGCCCCAGGGGAATCTCGAGGGTGACCGCGTCCCCCTGTTGTCTTTCTTGTAGGGACAGGCCGAGACTCCGACCATGGGTCCTCGGTTCTGCAATTTTCTGTTTTTTGCCATTCCCGGGATGCTGGGAGTGCTCGGGGCCTGGTGGCTCTATTCCCGCATGAAGAACAGAGCGGTGGAAGCCAAGGAGGAGAAAGAGGATGAAGAAAAGAAGAAGAAGGAGCCTTCAGTGAGACCTAAAGCTCCTGCAACACGTCCCGGCCCGTCCAAGGAAGAGCTAAAGAAGATCAACCCCCCCCCAGTCCTCAAGCAAAAGGGCTGGAACATGGACGACCTGATCGCTCAGAAGAGGATACAGAAGGAGCAGGAGGAGAGGGAGAAGACGGTTAATGAGAAGATGAAGAAGTTTTTAGAGAACAAGAAGCTTAAGGTAGACAAGGAGAAGGTTGAGGAGAAGGTTGAGGAGAAGGTTGAGGAGAAGGAGAAGAAGGAGATGGGGAAGGTTAAGGAGGTGGAAGAGAAGGTTGAGGAGAAGGTTGAGGAGAAGGAGAAGAAGGAGATGGGGAAGGTTAAGGAGGTGAAGGAGAAGGTGAAGAAGGGGATTGAGCAGGTTAAAGAGAAGGTGAAGGGGAAGATAGAGAAGGCTACAGAGAAGGTGAAGGAGAAGGTTGAGGAGACGGTTAAGAAGGAGAAGGAGAAGGAGAAGGAGGAGAAGGAGAAGGAGGAGGAGAAGGAGGAGGAGAAGGAGAAGGAGGAGGAGAAGGAGAAAGAGAAGGAGGAGGAGAAAGAGGAGGAGAAGGAGGAGGAGAAGGAGGAGGAGAAGGAGGAGGAGAAGGAGAAGGAGGAGGAGAAGGAGAAAGAGAAGGAGGAGGAGAAAGAGGAGGAGAAGGAGGAGGAGAAGGAGAAAGAGAAGGTTGAGGAGAAGGTTGAGGAGAAGGAGAAGAAGGAGATGGGGAAGGTTAAGGAGGTGAAGGAGAAGGTGAAGAAGGGGATTGAGCAGGTTAAAGAGAAGGTGAAGGGGAAGATAGAGAAGGCTAAGGAGAAGGTGAAGGAGAAGGTTGAGGAGACGGTTAAGAATGAGACGGAGAAGGAGGAGGAGGAGAAGGAGGAGGATAAGGAGAAAGAGAAGGAGGAGGAGAAGGAGAAGGAGAAGGAGGAGGAGAAGGAGAAAGAGAAGAATGTTCCATCAAAACCAAAACGAAGGAGCAGGAGACGCAAAAAGAGGGGGAACTGATAAGTCCCTTTCCAAAATCCTGTGGGTTTCTAGATGGTTCCTGGAGGTCCTAGAAGGCCCTAAAGGGGTCCCGGGGGGTGGGGTGGGGTCTAGGTGGTTCCTCAGTCTTCTAGAAGGCCCTAAAGGGGTCTCTGAGGGTTTTAGAATGTTCCTGGATGTCCTAGAAGGGTCCTTGAAGGGCCTAAAGGAATCCCAGTTGGATCTAGAGGGTTCCTGGTGGTCTTAGAAGGGTTCTTGAAGGCCCTAAAGGCATCCAGGAGGTTCTAGAAGGATCCTTGGGCTTCTAGAAGGCCCTTAAGGGGCTCTAGAGGAGATGAGGAGATACCAGATAGACTTCAAGGTAAGATCAAGCTCCAAGAGGACCCAAAACCCTCCGCGTGTCTTCTCCTATTACTCCTTCCACCTCTCCTTGAACCAATTAATGGGACAAGCCAGATGGAAATGAGGGTAAGTGTCACGGTCTCCTTGCTCTTCTCCACTAACCCCAGTCCCACCAACCATCTCAGATACTTCGGGGTCTTCTAGAAGTTTCTTCAGGGTGGTCCCAGCATGAAGCTCCCCTTGGAAACTTTAGAACTTCTCTCGGGATTGGAAAAAACACCCTCCGATTCCACTTTTTCTTCCCTGGGAACCATTTTGACGCCCTCAATAAAATGTTTGTGGAGTTTCTGTGTTGCCAAAATGTGATTTTCCGTAAGGTTTGAGAGTTGTGGGACGAGAATTATTGCCCTCACCTGACCCCAACACTGTCCCAGAGGGTTCTAGAAGGTTCCTTGTGTTTCTCGAAGGATCTAAAGGGGCCCCAGGGGGATCTAGATGGTTCCTCAGGGTCCTAGAAGGCCCTAAAGGGGACTCTGAATATTCTAGAAGGTTCCCCATGGTTCTGAAGGGGTCCCAAGAGGTCCTAGATAGTTCTTTTGGGTGCTAGAAGGGTCCAGGAAGGCCCCAAAGGGGTCCCAGATGAATCTAGAGGGTTCCTGGGTGTCCTAGAAGGGTCCTAGAAGGCCCTAAAGTGGGTCCCAGGTAGATCAGAGGGTTCCTCTGGCTTCTAGATGGCCCTAAAGGGGTCCCAGGGAGTTCTAGAAGGTTCCCGAGGGTCCTAGAAGGGACCTAGAAGACCCTAAAGGAGTCCCAGGGGGCTCTAGAGGGTCCCTGGGTTCCTAGAAGGTCCCAGGCCCCGCCCCCCTGCCCGCCCCCCCCCCATCTTTTTATCAGATCTGGGGGCGGGGCTTGGTTTAGGGGGTCAGTGCTGGTTGTTCGTCCTCAGTGATGGGCAACAGGTCTGTGGGGCTGGGTCGTTGTCACCCATGAGGATGTGCGGAGAGATGTTTTTGCTAGAAACTGCATCTGGAAAGGTGCCTGCCCTCAGGAATGTTCCCCAGGGAGCAGGGGTTCTTGCAGCCCCACAGCCCTGAGGCTGCTATTTCTTAGGTGTTTCTGTGCTCCACCGCTATGTCCTTGTGTTCTGCTCCCTGCAACCAGCTCAGGGAGACACCCTGACCCCAGCCAGGACAGAATCTGCTCTGCTGGCACCCAAAGGATTTTAATTACACCAAACACAGAGCTACAGGGTGAAATAGGAATAAAAAATAGAGGCAATGCCCAATTGTTCCTGCTGCTGTAGACAAAGAAAGACCGTTCCTGGTGTTCATGGCTCTCCCAGCTGCACAGTCCTCTCCTCCCTCCTGGCTGCCCCCAGTCCCACCACAGGGATGGGCTCTGCTGGCCTGGGGCTCAGGAACTGCTGAGCACTGAGCTCCTGGGTCCCAGCCTGTGCGTCCTCAGGGGGATAGGCCAGGGACATTTCTTTAGCATAGTCATAGCTCGTGCTCTCTGGAGATGGACAGCAGGCATCTCCCTCAGGTCCAAGGGCCCCAGCGCTGATCTGAGAGCACAGACTCGCCCCTGCAAGCAGCAAGACCATGGCGTGCCGATCCCATGAGGTGCCCCTCCTGGGCTGTGCATCACCTTCCTCCCTCTCTCACTCCCGGCCCTCCAAAGAAAACTCCATATCACCTTCCCCACTGGCACCAGGATGGCACTCAGGAAGCAGCAGTGCTCTCTTTCCCCTCTCATCTCCATATGTATCCCTGGGTCCTGCTCCCTTTTCTGGTGCCCCAGGCATTTCCCAGCCTCCCTGTCCCAACACGGGATCTTGTCCAGGGTCAGGAACCTCCCTGGCATCATCACAACTGTCTGCTGGGTCTCCTGCGAGTGAGACAGGTGTCTCTGAAAGGAGAAGGGATTTGGTGACACGGCGGAACTGTGTCCTGCAGAACACAGGACGGGAGGATGAGCAGGGATGTGGGGCTCAGACATTGATGTTGGCAGCACCACAGGAGACCCTACCGTGTCCTCTCCAGCTCTGACAGTGACACTCAGCAACAACGCTGTTCTTCCCATCAGCAGGTAGGAGAGATCAACCACTCCCTGCTCTCCAGTCCCTGGGGTGCAGCTCAGTGAGGGACCCCTCAGAATGGGAGCCTGGGGAGAGGCACAGCGGGGCTGAGGGGAGCGTGCTCTGCTGAACCGGCTCGTGGTCAACACTGCTGGGGGCAGGGGACACACAGCATGTGTGTAGGAGCGCTCAGGATTCCCCCAGTGCCCCTGGGACCAACCCCATCGCAGAGGGGCTCCCACAGCTGCCCTAGGACTGCCCTTTCCCTCAGCCCTTGGGTGCCACAGGGGATGCAGGGGTCAGGAAAGAGGAACCGACCCAGGCTGTGACGGGCAGGACTTGTGGGGAGGAAGCTCCTCTCCTGGGCCCAGGACCTGGCTGCTCTCCCCACACACCCCCACAGCACCAGCACTGCCGGGACTGTGGGTCAGGGGCTGCGGTGGGTCAGCCCTGGGTGGGACTGGGGAGAGAGTCTGCCAAATGTGCCCCCTGTGAGGGACACACACCCACCTGAGCTGCTGAACCTCGCCTGCTTCTCCCATGCTGGGCTGTTCCCGATCTCCTCATACAGGGACTCTGAGAAGGTCTCCCACGCTCTCTCAGAGCCTGCAGATGGAGCAGGGCTAGTTTGTGGACACACAGAGAGGGGACGGGACCCTGCTCTGCTCCCCAGCCCCATTCCCCTGGGCCAGTCCAGGGTTGTCCCACCCAACAGCCCCACTGTGCTGTCTGGGCACTGCTGCACCCTCTCAGGGAGGGTACATGCCCCCATGGAGATGTTCTATGGCAGCAACATCCTCACACCGTCTCTCAGAGACAACCCCTGTGCCCCTTTGTCCCTGGATCAGGTCCTGGTGCTGAGCTGGGAGCAGCTCCTGCCTTTTCTTTTCCCCTGTCTCTGGCCCCTCTCTGCTCCACATACCCGTAACACGGTCCATGCTCTGCTGTGGGGAGGTCAGGTCTGCATGGGGGAGCAGCCCTGGGACCTGAAACCTAGGGATAAACCGTGCTGCCCCCCACTCCTCCTGGCAGCTCCCCTGACCCAGGGCCCCTCCAGCGCTGCCCTGAGCTCTGTCCCTGCTCATTCTCAGCTGTCTCCCCTCTGATCCTGTCTCCCCCAGCCCAGCTCTGCTGATTCTTTCCTTACCCCATCCCTCTCTGGACTCTCTGTCCCTGGCTGCTGGTGGCCCATGGCCAGGCAGGTGATGGGGCAGTTCAGGGGGCAGCAGGCAGCACACATTCGTGTCCCCCACAACTCTGCCCTCGCCCCTCACTGACACCCACAGCCCCCTTGGTCTGGCTACGAGGCCCCTTCCCTACGGGCCATGGGGAAGGACCCACCTCTGTGCTCAACCCTGGCTCTTCGCACTTGACCAGCCAGGAGGGCCAGGAGCAGGCAGAGCAGGGCTCCCAGGATGATGCAGATGATGACGGGCAAGGAGACTCTTCCACTACCGCTCAGGCTCCCAGAGCAGTAGGGCCTGGGAGGGATCTGCAGGGGCAGGAAACCAGAAAGGGCAGCACAAGGTCTGGGAGAGGTGAGGCTGAGACACATGGCTCCCGCCCCCAGTTAAAAGGTCTGAGTCACAGACAGTTTTCCACGGGTACCCATCACGGATCTCCACGTATCCTGAGTAGACACTGTCCCCTCCAACCAGCTGGATAAAGCCTGGAGAAACAAACCCCCCTGTGAGTTCCCAGCTCCTCGTGACAGTCACACACCCAAGTTCCCACCTCTTCTTCAGGGCAGCTTGCAGGCAGAGAGACCCACAGCCTCCCAGCAGCAACCCAGAGGTGCTGATGGCACAAACACACCCAGGACCCCCTGCTGTCCCCAGGCATAACCACAGCACTTGTGGGCTCACCCCTGTCCCACCCCAAGGCACTGCTCAGACAAACTGCTGCTGTCCTGGAGACCCTGGGGTTGCACTGGCCCCAGCATTGCAGCATCCCCAGGACTCAAGGCTAAGGAGATGATCCCAGGTGCTGATGGCTGCTACAGCCTGATTTGCCCCACTGAGCTCATGGCTATGCTGAGGGACCTCTTGGGGCCACCGCCAATGTCCCTCACCCCCCAGCTTGGAGACGTGCTCTTAGCTGGGATGTGTAGCAGGGCATAGATGTGGTACAAAGGCACCTGTGGTTGTTGTCCCCACCAGCCCCCAGTTCCATTGCCAGCCTAGGGAGGGTCCTCAGTAGAGCCCTTGCCAGCGTCTGGGTGAAGGAGAGCAGGCAGAGGAGCAGCACTGGGCTGACCCAAGCTCCCTGAGCAGGGCAGGCACCAGAGGGCGACATCACAGAGGCCTTGGCCACAACCACGGGGTGGGGGGTGGGGGGGTGGAGGGCGTGGGGTGGGATCTACAGTTTGAGGAATCAGCAGCTCAAGGATACAGTGAAGATACAGATAACTGGATGGTTCTCTGAAGCAATGAACTGCTTATCACCTTTTCTGCCCCCAAATCCACCTTTTCTTCACCGCCAAACCACATTTTGTGCCCCCAGGCGGGTGCTGAGGCCCCTTCCCCCACCTCCATCACCCCACCCCACCCCCACCCCGTAGCTGTGGCCAAGGCCTCTGTGATGTCACCCTCTGTGATGTCACCTGTGGACTAGAAGGCCCCTGAGGTGTCCAGGGCAAAGTCCCCTCTGGCCTCACTCTCCAGCAGCACGTGGAGAGGGCAGGTGGTCTCTGCACTGGGAGCTGCCTGCATCTTGCTCGCTGTGTGAGGAGCGAAGCCCACAGAGAATCTCTGCCCCCACAGCCAAGGGTAGGGTCAGGGTTCACCCCTAAAGGTCTCCCAGGGGCATCTCGAGGGTTCTTCAGACTTGCAGAAGGACCTAAAGAAGTCTCTGAGGGTTCTAGAAGGTTCTTGGTGGTCCAAGAAGGGTCTCAGAAGGCCCTGAAGGGGCCCCAGGGGAATCTCGAGGGTGACCGCGTCCCCCTGTTGTCTTTCTTGTAGGGACAGGCCGAGACTCCGACCATGGGTCCTCGGTTCTGCAATTTTCTGTTTTTTGCCGTTCCCGGGATGCTGGGAGTGCTCGGGGCCTGGTGGCTCTATTCCCGCATGAAGAACAGAGCGGTGGAAGCCAAGGAGGAGAAAGAGGATGAAGAAAAGAAGAAGAAGGAGCCTTCAGTGAGACCTAAAGCTCCTGCAACACGTCCCGGCCCGTCCAAGGAAGAGCTAAAGAAGATCAACCCCCCCCCAGTCCTCAAGCAAAAGGGCTGGAACATGGACGACCTCATCGCTCAGAAGAGGATACAGAAGGAGCAGGAGGAGAGGGAGAAGACGGTTAATGAGAAGATGAAGAAGTTTTTAGAGAACAAGAAGCTTAAGGTAGACAAGGAGAAGGTTGAGGAGAAGGTTGAGGAGAAGGAGAAGAAGGAGATGGGGAAGGTTAAGGAGGTGAAGGAGAAGGTGAAGAAGGGGACTGAGCAGGTTAAAGAGAAGGTGAAGGGGAAGATAGAGAAGGCTACAGAGAAGGTGAAGGAGAAGGTTGAGGAGACGGTTAAGAAGGAGGAGAAGGAGAAGGAGGAGAAGGAGAAGGAGGAGGAGAAGGAGAAGGAGGAGGAGAAGGAGAAAGAGAAGGAGGAGGAGAAAGAGGAGGAGAAGGATGAGGAGAAGGAGGAGGAGAAGGAGGAGGAGAAGGAGAAGGAGGAGGAGAAGGAGAAAGAGAAGGAGGAGGAGAAAGAGGAGGAGAAGGAGGAGGAGAAGGTGAAAGAGAAGGTTGAGGAGAAGGTTGAGGAGAAGGAGAAGAAGGAGATGGGGAAGGTTAAGGAGGTGAAGGAGAAGGTGAAGAAGGGGATTGAGCAGGTTAAAGAGAAGGTGAAGGGGAAGATAGAGAAGGCTAAGGAGAAGGTGAAGGAGAAGGTTGAGGAGACGGTTAAGAATGAGACGGAGAAGGAGGAGGAGGAGAAGGAGGAGGATAAGGAGAAAGAGAAGGAGGAGGAGAAGGAGAAGGAGAAGGAGGAGGAGAAGGAGAAAGAGAAGAATGTTCCATCAAAACCAAAACGAAGGAGCAGGAGACGCAAAAAGAGGGGGAACTGATAAGTCCCTTTCCAAAATCCTGTGGGTTTCTAGATGGTTCCTGGAGGTCCTAGAAGGCCCTAAAGGGGTCCCGGGGGGTGGGGTGGGGTCTAGGTGGTTCCTCAGTCTTCTAGAAGGCCCTAAAGGGGTCTCTGAGGGTTTTAGAATGTTCCTGGATGTCCTAGAAGGGTCCTTGAAGGGCCTAAAGGAATCCCAGTTGGATCTAGAGGGTTCCTGGTGGTCTTAGAAGGGTTCTTGAAGGCCCTAAAGGCATCCAGGAGGTTCTAGAAGGATCCTTGGGCTTCTAGAAGGCCCTTAAGGGGCTCTAGAGGAGATGAGGAGATACCAGATAGACTTCAAGGTAAGATCAAGCTCCAAGAGGACCCAAAACCCTCCGCGTGTCTTCTCCTATTACTCCTTCCACCTCTCCTTGAACCAATTAATGGGACAAGCCAGATGGAAATGAGGGTAAGTATCACGGTCTCCTTGCTCTTCTCCACTAACCCCAGTCCCACCAACCATCTCAGATACTTCGGGGTCTTCTAGAAGTTTCTTCAGGGTGGTCCCAGCATGAAGCTCCCCTTGGAAACTTTAGAACTTCTCTCGGGATTGGAAAAAACACCCCCCGATTCCACTTTTTCTTCCCTGGGAACCATTTTGACGCCCTCAATAAAATGTTTGTGGAGTTTCTGTGTTGCCAAAATGTGATTTTCCGTAAGGTTTGAGAGTTGTGGGACGAGAATTATTGCCCTCACCTGACCCCAACACTGTCCCAGAGGGTTCTAGAAGGTTCCTTGTGTTTCTCGAAGGATCTAAAGGGGCCCCAGGGGGATCTAGATGGTTCCTCAGGGTCCTAGAAGGCCCTAAAGGGGACTCTGAATATTCTAGAAGGTTCCCCATGGTTCTGAAGGGGTCCCAAGAGGTCCTAGATAGTTCTTTTGGGTGCTAGAAGGGTCCAGGAAGGCCCCAAAGGGGTCCCAGATGAATCTAGAGGGTTCCTGGGTGTCCTAGAAGGGTCCTAGAAGGCCCTAAAGTGGGTCCCAGGTAGATCAGAGGGTTCCTCTGGCTTCTAGATGGCCCTAAAGGGGTCCCAGGGAGTTCTAGAAGGTTCCCGAGGGTCCTAGAAGGGACCTAGAAGACCCTAAAGGAGTCCCAGGGGGCTCTAGAGGGTCCCTGGGTTCCTAGAAGGTCCCAGGCCCCGCCCCCCTGCCCGCCCACCCACCCCCATCTTTTTATCAGATCTGGGGGCGGGGCTTGGTTTAGGGGGTCAGTGCTGGTTGTTCGTCCTCAGTGATGGGCAACAGGTCTGTGGGGCTGGGTCGTTGTCACCCATGAGGATGTGCGGAGAGATGTTTTTGCTAGAAACTGCATCTGGAAAGGTGCCTGCCCTCAGGAATGTTCCCCAGGGAGCAGGGGTTCTTGCAGCCCCACAGCCCTGAGGCTGCTATTTCTTAGGTGTTTCTGTGCTCCACCGCTATGTCCTTGTGTTCTGCTCCCTGCAACCAGCTCAGGGAGACACCCTGACCCCAGCCAGGACAGAATCTGCTCTGCTGGCACCCAAAGGATTTTAATTACACCAAACACAGAGCTACAGGGTGAAATAGGAATAAAAAATAGAGGCAATGCCCAATTGTTCCTGCTGCTGTAGACAAAGAAAGACCGTTCCTGGTGTTCATGGCTCTCCCAGCTGCACAGTCCTCTCCTCCCTCCTGGCTGCCCCCAGTCCCACCACAGGGATGGGCTCTGCTGGCCTGGGGCTCAGGAACTGCTGAGCACTGAGCTCCTGGGTCCCAGCCTGTGCGTCCTCAGGGGGATAGGCCAGGGACATTTCTTTAGCATAGTCATAGCTCGTGCTCTCTGGAGATGGACAGCAGGCATCTCCCTCAGGTCCAAGGGCCCCAGCGCTGATCTGAGAGCACAGACTCGCCCCTGCAAGCAGCAAGACCATGGCGTGCCGATCCCATGAGGTGCCCCTCCTGGGCTGTGCATCACCTTCCTCCCTCTCTCACTCGCGGCCCTCCAAAGAAAACTCCATATCACCTTCCCCACTGGCACCAGGATGGCACTCAGGAAGCAGCAGTGCTCTCTTTCCCCTCTCATCTCCATATGTATCCCTGGGTCCTGCTCCCTTTTCTGGTGCCCCAGGCATTTCCCAGCCTCCCTGTCCCAACACGGGATCTTGTCCAGGGTCAGGAACCTCCCTGGCATCATCACAACTGTCTGCTGGGTCTCCTGCGAGTGAGACAGGTGTCTCTGAAAGGAGAAGGGATTTGGTGACACGGCGGAACTGTGTCCTGCAGAACACAGGACGGGAGGATGAGCAGGGATGTGGGGCTCAGACATTGATGTTGGCAGCACCACAGGAGACCCTACCGTGTCCTCTCCAGCTCTGACAGTGACACTCAGCAACAACGCTGTTCTTCCCATCGGCAGGTAGGAGAGATCAACCACTCCCTGCTCTCCAGTCCCTGGGGTGCAGCTCAGTGAGGGACCCCTCAGAATGGGAGCCTGGGGAGAGGCACAGCGGGGCTGAGGGGAGCGTGCTCTGCTGAACCGGCTCGTGGTCAACACTGCTGGGGGCAGGGGACACACAGCATGTGTGTAGGAGCGCTCAGGATTCCCCCAGTGCCCCTGGGACCAACCCCATCCCAGAGGGGCTCCCACAGCTGCCCTAGGACTGCCCTTTCCCTCAGCCCTTGGGTGCCACAGGGGATGCAGGGGTCAGGAAAGAGGAACCGACCCAGGCTGTGACGGGCAGGACTTGTGGGGAGGAAGCTCCTCTCCTGGGCCCAGGACCTGGCTGCTCTCCCCACACACCCCCACAGCACCAGCACTGCCGGGACTGTGGGTCAGGGGCTGCGGTGGGTCAGCCCTGGGTGGGACTGGGGAGAGAGTCTGCCAAATGTGCCCCCTGTGAGGGACACACACCCACCTGAGCTGCTGAACCTCGCCTGCTTCTCCCATGCTGGGCTGTTCCCGATCTCCTCATACAGGGACTCTGAGAAGGTCTCCCACGCTCTCTCAGAGCCTGCAGATGGAGCAGGGCTAGTTTGTGGACACACAGAGAGGGGACGGGACCCTGCTCTGCTCCCCAGCCCCATTCCCCTGGGCCAGTCCAGGGTTGTCCCACCCAACAGCCCCACTGTGCTGTCTGGGCACTGCTGCACCCTCTCAGGGAGGGTACATGCCCCCATGGAGATGTTCTATGGCAGCAACATCCTCACACCGTCTCTCAGAGACAACCCCTGTGCCCCTTTGTCCCTGGATCAGGTCCTGGTGCTGAGCTGGGAGCAGCTCCTGCCTTTTCTTTTCCCCTGTCTCTGGCCCCTCTCTGCTCCACATACCCGTAACACGGTCCATGCTCTGCTGTGGGGAGGTCAGGTCTGCATGGGGGAGCAGCCCTGGGACCTGAAACCTAGGGATAAACCGTGCTGCCCCCCACTCCTCCTGGCAGCTCCCCTGACCCAGGGCCCCTCCAGCGCTGCCCTGAGCTCTGTCCCTGCTCATTCTCAGCTGTCTCCCCTCTGATCCTGTCTCCCCCAGCCCAGCTCTGCTGATTCTTTCCTTACCCCATCCCTCTCTGGACTCTCTGTCCCTGGCTGCTGGTGGCCCATGGCCAGGCAGGTGATGGGGCAGTTCAGGGGGCAGCAGGCAGCACACATTCGTGTCCCCCACAACTCTGCCCTCGCCCCTCACTGACACCCACAGCCCCCTTGGTCTGGCTACGAGGCCCCTTCCCTACGGGCCATGGGGAAGGACCCACCTCTGTGCTCAACCCTGGCTCTTCGCACTTGACCAGCCAGGAGGGCCAGGAGCAGGCAGAGCAGGGCTCCCAGGATGATGCAGATGATGACGGGCAAGGAGACTCTTCCACTACCGCTCAGGCTCCCAGAGCAGTAGGGCCTGGGAGGGATCTGCAGGGGCAGGAAACCAGAAAGGGCAGCACAAGGTCTGGGAGAGGTGAGGCTGAGACACATGGCTCCCGCCCCCAATTAAAAGGTCTGAGTCACAGACAGTTTTCCACGGGTACCCATCACGGATCTCCACGTATCCTGAGTAGACACTGTCCCCTCCAACCAGCTGGATAAAGCCTGGAGAAACAAACCCCCCTGTGAGTTCCCAGCTCCTCGTGACAGTCACACACCCAAGTTCCCACCTCTTCTTCAGGGCAGCTTGCAGGCAGAGAGACCCACAGCCTCCCAGCAGCAACCCAGAGGTGCTGATGGCACAAACACACCCAGGACCCCCTGCTGTCCCCAGGCATAACCACAGCACTTGTGGGCTCACCCCTGTCCCACCCCAAGGCACTGCTCAGACAAACTGCTGCTGTCCTGGAGACCCTGGGGTTGCACTGGCCCCAGCATTGCAGCATCCCCAGGACTCAAGGCTAAGGAGATGATCCCAGGTGCTGATGGCTGCTACAGCCTGATTTGCCCCACTGAGCTCATGGCTATGACAGGGACATTTCATAGGCCAGGGACATTTCTTTAGCATAGTCATAGCTCGTGCTCTCTGGAGATGGACAGCAGGCATCTCCCTCAGGTCCAAGGGCCCCAGCGCTGATCTGAGAGCACAGACTCGCCCCTGCAAGCAGCAAGACCATGGCGTGCCGATCCCATGAGGTGCCCCTCCTGGGCTGTGCATCACCTTCCTCCCTCTCTCACTCCCGGCCCTCCAAAGAAAACTCCATATCACCTTCCCCACTGGCACCAGGATGGCACTCAGGAAGCAGCAGTGCTCTCTTTCCCCTCTCATCTCCATATGTATCCCTGGGTCCTGCTCCCTTTTCTGGTGCCCCAGGCATTTCCCAGCCTCCCTGTCCCAACACGGGATCTTGTCCAGGGTCAGGAACCTCCCTGGCATCATCACAACTGTCTGCTGGGTCTCCTGCGAGTGAGACAGGTGTCTCTGAAAGGAGAAGGGATTTGGTGACACGGCGGAACTGTGTCCTGCAGAACACAGGACGGGAGGATGAGCAGGGATGTGGGGCTCAGACATTGATGTTGGCAGCACCACAGGAGACCCTACCGTGTCCTCTCCAGCTCTGACAGTGACACTCAGCAACAACGCTGTTCTTCCCATCGGCAGGTAGGAGAGATCAACCACTCCCTGCTCTCCAGTCCCTGGGGTGCAGCTCAGTGAGGGACCCCTCAGAATGGGAGCCTGGGGAGAGGCACAGCGGGGCTGAGGGGAGCGTGCTCTGCTGAACCGGCTCGTGGTCAACACTGCTGGGGGCAGGGGACACACAGCATGTGTGTAGGAGCGCTCAGGATTCCCCCAGTGCCCCTGGGACCAACCCCATCCCAGAGGGGCTCCCACAGCTGCCCTAGGACTGCCCTTTCCCTCAGCCCTTGGGTGCCACAGGGGATGCAGGGGTCAGGAAAGAGGAACCGACCCAGGCTGTGACGGGCAGGACTTGTGGGGAGGAAGCTCCTCTCCTGGGCCCAGGACCTGGCTGCTCTCCCCACACACCCCCACAGCACCAGCACTGCCGGGACTGTGGGTCAGGGGCTGCGGTGGGTCAGCCCTGGGTGGGACTGGGGAGAGAGTCTGCCAAATGTGCCCCCTGTGAGGGACACACACCCACCTGAGCTGCTGAACCTCGCCTGCTTCTCCCATGCTGGGCTGTTCCCGATCTCCTCATACAGGGACTCTGAGAAGGTCTCCCACGCTCTCTCAGAGCCTGCAGATGGAGCAGGGCTAGTTTGTGGACACACAGAGAGGGGACGGGACCCTGCTCTGCTCCCCAGCCCCATTCCCCTGGGCCAGTCCAGGGTTGTCCCACCCAACAGCCCCACTGTGCTGTCTGGGCACTGCTGCACCCTCTCAGGGAGGGTACATGCCCCCATGGAGATGTTCTATGGCAGCAACATCCTCACACCGTCTCTCAGAGACAACCCCTGTGCCCCTTTGTCCCTGGATCAGGTCCTGGTGCTGAGCTGGGAGCAGCTCCTGCCTTTTCTTTTCCCCTGTCTCTGGCCCCTCTCTGCTCCACATACCCGTAACACGGTCCATGCTCTGCTGTGGGGAGGTCAGGTCTGCATGGGGGAGCAGCCCTGGGACCTGAAACCTAGGGATAAACCGTGCTGCCCCCCACTCCTCCTGGCAGCTCCCCTGACCCAGGGCCCCTCCAGCGCTGCCCTGAGCTCTGTCCCTGCTCATTCTCAGCTGTCTCCCCTCTGATCCTGTCTCCCCCAGCCCAGCTCTGCTGATTCTTTCCTTACCCCATCCCTCTCTGGACTCTCTGTCCCTGGCTGCTGGTGGCCCATGGCCAGGCAGGTGATGGGGCAGTTCAGGGGGCAGCAGGCAGCACACATTCGTGTCCCCCACAACTCTGCCCTCGCCCCTCACTGACACCCACAGCCCCCTTGGTCTGGCTACGAGGCCCCTTCCCTACGGGCCATGGGGAAGGACCCACCTCTGTGCTCAACCCTGGCTCTTCGCACTTGACCAGCCAGGAGGGCCAGGAGCAGGCAGAGCAGGGCTCCCAGGATGATGCAGATGATGACGGGCAAGGAGACTCTTCCACTACCGCTCAGGCTCCCAGAGCAGTAGGGCCTGGGAGGGATCTGCAGGGGCAGGAAACCAGAAAGGGCAGCACAAGGTCTGGGAGAGGTGAGGCTGAGACACATGGCTCCCGCCCCCAGTTAAAAGGTCTGAGTCACAGACAGTTTTCCACGGGTACCCATCACGGATCTCCACGTATCCTGAGTAGACACTGTCCCCTCCAACCAGCTGGATAAAGCCTGGAGAAACAAACCCCCCTGTGAGTTCCCAGCTCCTCGTGACAGTCACACACCCAAGTTCCCACCTCTTCTTCAGGGCAGCTTGCAGGCAGAGAGACCCACAGCCTCCCAGCAGCAACCCATAGGTGCTGATGGCACAAACACACCCAGGACCCCCTGCTGTCCCCAGGCATAACCACAGCACTTGTGGGCTCACCCCTGTCCCACCCCAAGGCACTGCTCAGACAAACTGCTGCTGTCCTGGAGACCCTGGGGTTGCACTGGCCCCAGCATTGCAGCATCCCCAGGACTCAAGGCTAAGGAGATGATCCCAGGTGCTGATGGCTGCTACAGCCTGATTTGCCCCACTGAGCTCATGGCTATGCTGAGGGACCTCTTGGGGCCACCGCCAATGTCCCTCACCCCCCAGCTTGGAGACGTGCTCTTAGCTGGGATGTGTAGCAGGGCATAGATGTGGTACAAAGGCACCTGTGGTTGTTGTCCCCACCAGCCCCCAGTTCCATTGCCAGCCTAGGGAGGGTCCTCAGTAGAGCCCTTGCCAGCGTCTGGGTGAAGGAGAGCAGGCAGAGGAGCAGCACTGGGCTGACCCAAGCTCCCTGAGCAGGGCAGGCACCAGAGGGCGACATCACAGAGGCCTTGGCCACAACCACGGGGTGGGGGGTGGGGGGGTGGAGGGCGTGGGGTGGGATCTACAGTTTGAGGAATCAGCAGCTCAAGGATACAGTGAAGATACAGATAACTGGATGGTTCTCTGAAGCAATGAACTGCTTATCACCTTTTCTGCCCCCAAATCCACCTTTTCTTCACCGCCAAACCACATTTTGTGCCCCCAGGCGGGTGCTGAGGCCCCTTCCCCCACCTCCATCACCCCACCCCACCCCCACCCCGTAGCTGTGGCCAAGGCCTCTGTGATGTCACCCTCTGTGATGTCACCTGTGGACTAGAAGGCCCCTGAGGTGTCCAGGGCAAAGTCCCCTCTGGCCTCACTCTCCAGCAGCACGTGGAGAGGGCAGGTGGTCTCTGCACTGGGAGCTGCCTGCATCTTGCTCGCTGTGTGAGGAGCGAAGCCCACAGAGAATCTCTGCCCCCACAGCCAAGGGTAGGGTCAGGGTTCACCCCTAAAGGTCTCCCAGGGGCATCTCGAGGGTTCTTCAGACTTGCAGAAGGACCTAAAGAAGTCTCTGAGGGTTCTAGAAGGTTCTTGGTGGTCCAAGAAGGGTCTCAGAAGGCCCTGAAGGGGCCCCAGGGGAATCTCGAGGGTGACCGCGTCCCCCTGTTGTCTTTCTTGTAGGGACAGGCCGAGACTCCGACCATGGGTCCTCGGTTCTGCAATTTTCTGTTTTTTGCCGTTCCCGGGATGCTGGGAGTGCTCGGGGCCTGGTGGCTCTATTCCCGCATGAAGAACAGAGCGGTGGAAGCCAAGGAGGAGAAAGAGGATGAAGAAAAGAAGAAGAAGGAGCCTTCAGTGAGACCTAAAGCTCCTGCAACACGTCCCGGCCCGTCCAAGGAAGAGCTAAAGAAGATCAACCCCCCCCCAGTCCTCAAGCAAAAGGGCTGGAACATGGACGACCTCATCGCTCAGAAGAGGATACAGAAGGAGCAGGAGGAGAGGGAGAAGACGGTTAATGAGAAGATGAAGAAGTTTTTAGAGAACAAGAAGCTTAAGGTAGACAAGGAGAAGGTTGAGGAGAAGGTTGAGGAGAAGGAGAAGAAGGAGATGGGGAAGGTTAAGGAGGTGAAGGAGAAGGTGAAGAAGGGGACTGAGCAGGTTAAAGAGAAGGTGAAGGGGAAGATAGAGAAGGCTACAGAGAAGGTGAAGGAGAAGGTTGAGGAGACGGTTAAGAAGGAGGAGAAGGAGAAGGAGGAGAAGGAGAAGGAGGAGGAGAAGGAGAAGGAGGAGGAGAAGGAGAAAGAGAAGGAGGAGGAGAAAGAGGAGGAGAAGGATGAGGAGAAGGAGGAGGAGAAGGAGGAGGAGAAGGAGAAGGAGGAGGAGAAGGAGAAAGAGAAGGAGGAGGAGAAAGAGGAGGAGAAGGAGGAGGAGAAGGTGAAAGAGAAGGTTGAGGAGAAGGTTGAGGAGAAGGAGAAGAAGGAGATGGGGAAGGTTAAGGAGGTGAAGGAGAAGGTGAAGAAGGGGATTGAGCAGGTTAAAGAGAAGGTGAAGGGGAAGATAGAGAAGGCTAAGGAGAAGGTGAAGGAGAAGGTTGAGGAGACGGTTAAGAATGAGACGGAGAAGGAGGAGGAGGAGAAGGAGGAGGATAAGGAGAAAGAGAAGGAGGAGGAGAAGGAGAAGGAGAAGGAGGAGGAGAAGGAGAAAGAGAAGAATGTTCCATCAAAACCAAAACGAAGGAGCAGGAGACGCAAAAAGAGGGGGAACTGATAAGTCCCTTTCCAAAATCCTGTGGGTTTCTAGATGGTTCCTGGAGGTCCTAGAAGGCCCTAAAGGGGTCCCGGGGGGTGGGGTGGGGTCTAGGTGGTTCCTCAGTCTTCTAGAAGGCCCTAAAGGGGTCTCTGAGGGTTTTAGAATGTTCCTGGATGTCCTAGAAGGGTCCTTGAAGGGCCTAAAGGAATCCCAGTTGGATCTAGAGGGTTCCTGGTGGTCTTAGAAGGGTTCTTGAAGGCCCTAAAGGCATCCAGGAGGTTCTAGAAGGATCCTTGGGCTTCTAGAAGGCCCTTAAGGGGCTCTAGAGGAGATGAGGAGATACCAGATAGACTTCAAGGTAAGATCAAGCTCCAAGAGGACCCAAAACCCTCCGCGTGTCTTCTCCTATTACTCCTTCCACCTCTCCTTGAACCAATTAATGGGACAAGCCAGATGGAAATGAGGGTAAGTATCACGGTCTCCTTGCTCTTCTCCACTAACCCCAGTCCCACCAACCATCTCAGATACTTCGGGGTCTTCTAGAAGTTTCTTCAGGGTGGTCCCAGCATGAAGCTCCCCTTGGAAACTTTAGAACTTCTCTCGGGATTGGAAAAAACACCCCCCGATTCCACTTTTTCTTCCCTGGGAACCATTTTGACGCCCTCAATAAAATGTTTGTGGAGTTTCTGTGTTGCCAAAATGTGATTTTCCGTAAGGTTTGAGAGTTGTGGGACGAGAATTATTGCCCTCACCTGACCCCAACACTGTCCCAGAGGGTTCTAGAAGGTTCCTTGTGTTTCTCGAAGGATCTAAAGGGGCCCCAGGGGGATCTAGATGGTTCCTCAGGGTCCTAGAAGGCCCTAAAGGGGACTCTGAATATTCTAGAAGGTTCCCCATGGTTCTGAAGGGGTCCCAAGAGGTCCTAGATAGTTCTTTTGGGTGCTAGAAGGGTCCAGGAAGGCCCCAAAGGGGTCCCAGATGAATCTAGAGGGTTCCTGGGTGTCCTAGAAGGGTCCTAGAAGGCCCTAAAGTGGGTCCCAGGTAGATCAGAGGGTTCCTCTGGCTTCTAGATGGCCCTAAAGGGGTCCCAGGGAGTTCTAGAAGGTTCCCGAGGGTCCTAGAAGGGACCTAGAAGACCCTAAAGGAGTCCCAGGGGGCTCTAGAGGGTCCCTGGGTTCCTAGAAGGTCCCAGGCCCCGCCCCCCTGCCCGCCCACCCACCCCCATCTTTTTATCAGATCTGGGGGCGGGGCTTGGTTTAGGGGGTCAGTGCTGGTTGTTCGTCCTCAGTGATGGGCAACAGGTCTGTGGGGCTGGGTCGTTGTCACCCATGAGGATGTGCGGAGAGATGTTTTTGCTAGAAACTGCATCTGGAAAGGTGCCTGCCCTCAGGAATGTTCCCCAGGGAGCAGGGGTTCTTGCAGCCCCACAGCCCTGAGGCTGCTATTTCTTAGGTGTTTCTGTGCTCCACCGCTATGTCCTTGTGTTCTGCTCCCTGCAACCAGCTCAGGGAGACACCCTGACCCCAGCCAGGACAGAATCTGCTCTGCTGGCACCCAAAGGATTTTAATTACACCAAACACAGAGCTACAGGGTGAAATAGGAATAAAAAATAGAGGCAATGCCCAATTGTTCCTGCTGCTGTAGACAAAGAAAGACCGTTCCTGGTGTTCATGGCTCTCCCAGCTGCACAGTCCTCTCCTCCCTCCTGGCTGCCCCCAGTCCCACCACAGGGATGGGCTCTGCTGGCCTGGGGCTCAGGAACTGCTGAGCACTGAGCTCCTGGGTCCCAGCCTGTGCGTCCTCAGGGGGATAGGCCAGGGACATTTCTTTAGCATAGTCATAGCTCGTGCTCTCTGGAGATGGACAGCAGGCATCTCCCTCAGGTCCAAGGGCCCCAGCGCTGATCTGAGAGCACAGACTCGCCCCTGCAAGCAGCAAGACCATGGCGTGCCGATCCCATGAGGTGCCCCTCCTGGGCTGTGCATCACCTTCCTCCCTCTCTCACTCGCGGCCCTCCAAAGAAAACTCCATATCACCTTCCCCACTGGCACCAGGATGGCACTCAGGAAGCAGCAGTGCTCTCTTTCCCCTCTCATCTCCATATGTATCCCTGGGTCCTGCTCCCTTTTCTGGTGCCCCAGGCATTTCCCAGCCTCCCTGTCCCAACACGGGATCTTGTCCAGGGTCAGGAACCTCCCTGGCATCATCACAACTGTCTGCTGGGTCTCCTGCGAGTGAGACAGGTGTCTCTGAAAGGAGAAGGGATTTGGTGACACGGCGGAACTGTGTCCTGCAGAACACAGGACGGGAGGATGAGCAGGGATGTGGGGCTCAGACATTGATGTTGGCAGCACCACAGGAGACCCTACCGTGTCCTCTCCAGCTCTGACAGTGACACTCAGCAACAACGCTGTTCTTCCCATCGGCAGGTAGGAGAGATCAACCACTCCCTGCTCTCCAGTCCCTGGGGTGCAGCTCAGTGAGGGACCCCTCAGAATGGGAGCCTGGGGAGAGGCACAGCGGGGCTGAGGGGAGCGTGCTCTGCTGAACCGGCTCGTGGTCAACACTGCTGGGGGCAGGGGACACACAGCATGTGTGTAGGAGCGCTCAGGATTCCCCCAGTGCCCCTGGGACCAACCCCATCCCAGAGGGGCTCCCACAGCTGCCCTAGGACTGCCCTTTCCCTCAGCCCTTGGGTGCCACAGGGGATGCAGGGGTCAGGAAAGAGGAACCGACCCAGGCTGTGACGGGCAGGACTTGTGGGGAGGAAGCTCCTCTCCTGGGCCCAGGACCTGGCTGCTCTCCCCACACACCCCCACAGCACCAGCACTGCCGGGACTGTGGGTCAGGGGCTGCGGTGGGTCAGCCCTGGGTGGGACTGGGGAGAGAGTCTGCCAAATGTGCCCCCTGTGAGGGACACACACCCACCTGAGCTGCTGAACCTCGCCTGCTTCTCCCATGCTGGGCTGTTCCCGATCTCCTCATACAGGGACTCTGAGAAGGTCTCCCACGCTCTCTCAGAGCCTGCAGATGGAGCAGGGCTAGTTTGTGGACACACAGAGAGGGGACGGGACCCTGCTCTGCTCCCCAGCCCCATTCCCCTGGGCCAGTCCAGGGTTGTCCCACCCAACAGCCCCACTGTGCTGTCTGGGCACTGCTGCACCCTCTCAGGGAGGGTACATGCCCCCATGGAGATGTTCTATGGCAGCAACATCCTCACACCGTCTCTCAGAGACAACCCCTGTGCCCCTTTGTCCCTGGATCAGGTCCTGGTGCTGAGCTGGGAGCAGCTCCTGCCTTTTCTTTTCCCCTGTCTCTGGCCCCTCTCTGCTCCACATACCCGTAACACGGTCCATGCTCTGCTGTGGGGAGGTCAGGTCTGCATGGGGGAGCAGCCCTGGGACCTGAAACCTAGGGATAAACCGTGCTGCCCCCCACTCCTCCTGGCAGCTCCCCTGACCCAGGGCCCCTCCAGCGCTGCCCTGAGCTCTGTCCCTGCTCATTCTCAGCTGTCTCCCCTCTGATCCTGTCTCCCCCAGCCCAGCTCTGCTGATTCTTTCCTTACCCCATCCCTCTCTGGACTCTCTGTCCCTGGCTGCTGGTGGCCCATGGCCAGGCAGGTGATGGGGCAGTTCAGGGGGCAGCAGGCAGCACACATTCGTGTCCCCCACAACTCTGCCCTCGCCCCTCACTGACACCCACAGCCCCCTTGGTCTGGCTACGAGGCCCCTTCCCTACGGGCCATGGGGAAGGACCCACCTCTGTGCTCAACCCTGGCTCTTCGCACTTGACCAGCCAGGAGGGCCAGGAGCAGGCAGAGCAGGGCTCCCAGGATGATGCAGATGATGACGGGCAAGGAGACTCTTCCACTACCGCTCAGGCTCCCAGAGCAGTAGGGCCTGGGAGGGATCTGCAGGGGCAGGAAACCAGAAAGGGCAGCACAAGGTCTGGGAGAGGTGAGGCTGAGACACATGGCTCCCGCCCCCAATTAAAAGGTCTGAGTCACAGACAGTTTTCCACGGGTACCCATCACGGATCTCCACGTATCCTGAGTAGACACTGTCCCCTCCAACCAGCTGGATAAAGCCTGGAGAAACAAACCCCCCTGTGAGTTCCCAGCTCCTCGTGACAGTCACACACCCAAGTTCCCACCTCTTCTTCAGGGCAGCTTGCAGGCAGAGAGACCCACAGCCTCCCAGCAGCAACCCAGAGGTGCTGATGGCACAAACACACCCAGGACCCCCTGCTGTCCCCAGGCATAACCACAGCACTTGTGGGCTCACCCCTGTCCCACCCCAAGGCACTGCTCAGACAAACTGCTGCTGTCCTGGAGACCCTGGGGTTGCACTGGCCCCAGCATTGCAGCATCCCCAGGACTCAAGGCTAAGGAGATGATCCCAGGTGCTGATGGCTGCTACAGCCTGATTTGCCCCACTGAGCTCATGGCTATGCTGAGGGACCTCTTGGGGCCACCGCCAATGTCCCTCACCCCCCAGCTTGGAGACGTGCTCTTAGCTGGGATGTGTAGCAGGGCATAGATGTGGTACAAAGGCACCTGTGGTTGTTGTCCCCACCAGCCCCCAGTTCCATTGCCAGCCTAGGGAGGGTCCTCAGTAGAGCCCTTGCCAGCGTCTGGGTGAAGGAGAGCAGGCAGAGGAGCAGCACTGGGCTGACCCAAGCTCCCTGAGCAGGGCAGGCACCAGAGGGCGACATCACAGAGGCCTTGGCCACAACCACGGGGTGGGGGGTGGGGGGGTGGAGGGCGTGGGGTGGGATCTACAGTTTGAGGAATCAGCAGCTCAAGGATACAGTGAAGATACAGATAACTGGATGGTTCTCTGAAGCAATGAACTGCTTATCACCTTTTCTGCCCCCAAATCCACCTTTTCTTCACCGCCAAACCACATTTTGTGCCCCCAGGCGGGTGCTGAGGCCCCTTCCCCCACCTCCATCACCCCACCCCACCCCCACCCCGTAGCTGTGGCCAAGGCCTCTGTGATGTCACCCTCTGTGATGTCACCTGTGGACTAGAAGGCCCCTGAGGTGTCCAGGGCAAAGTCCCCTCTGGCCTCACTCTCCAGCAGCACGTGGAGAGGGCAGGTGGTCTCTGCACTGGGAGCTGCCTGCATCTTGCTCGCTGTGTGAGGAGCGAAGCCCACAGAGAATCTCTGCCCCCACAGCCAAGGGTAGGGTCAGGGTTCACCCCTAAAGGTCTCCCAGGGGCATCTCGAGGGTTCTTCAGACTTGCAGAAGGACCTAAAGAAGTCTCTGAGGGTTCTAGAAGGTTCTTGGTGGTCCAAGAAGGGTCTCAGAAGGCCCTGAAGGGGCCCCAGGGGAATCTCGAGGGTGACCGCGTCCCCCTGTTGTCTTTCTTGTAGGGACAGGCCGAGACTCCGACCATGGGTCCTCGGTTCTGCAATTTTCTGTTTTTTGCCGTTCCCGGGATGCTGGGAGTGCTCGGGGCCTGGTGGCTCTATTCCCGCATGAAGAACAGAGCGGTGGAAGCCAAGGAGGAGAAAGAGGATGAAGAAAAGAAGAAGAAGGAGCCTTCAGTGAGACCTAAAGCTCCTGCAACACGTCCCGGCCCGTCCAAGGAAGAGCTAAAGAAGATCAACCCCCCCCCAGTCCTCAAGCAAAAGGGCTGGAACATGGACGACCTCATCGCTCAGAAGAGGATACAGAAGGAGCAGGAGGAGAGGGAGAAGACGGTTAATGAGAAGATGAAGAAGATTTTAGAGAACAAGAAGCTTAAGGTAGACAAGGAGAAGGTTGAGGAGAAGGTTGAGGAGACGGTTAAGAAGGAGAAGGAGAAGGAGGAGAAGGAGAAGGAGGAGGAGAAGGAGGAGGAGAAGGAGAAGGAGGAGGAGAAGGAGAAAGAGAAGGAGGAGGAGAAAGAGGAGGAGAAGGAGGAGGAGAAGGAGGAGGAGAAGGAGAAGGAGGAGGAGAAGGAGAAAGAGAAGGAGGAGGAGAAAGAGGAGGAGAAGGAGGAGGAGAAGGAGAAAGAGAAGGTTGAGGAGAAGGAGAAGAAGGAGATGGGGAAGGTTAAGGAGGTGAAGGAGAAGGTGAAGAAGGGGATTGAGCAGGTTAAAGAGAAGGTGAAGGGGAAGATAGAGAAGGCTAAGGAGAAGGTGAAGGAGAAGGTTGAGGAGACGGTTAAGAATGAGACGGAGAAGGAGGAGGAGGAGAAGGAGGAGGATAAGGAGAAAGAGAAGGAGGAGGAGAAGGAGAAGGAGAAGGAGGAGGAGAAGGAGAAAGAGAAGAATGTTCCATCAAAACCAAAACGAAGGAGCAGGAGACGCAAAAAGAGGGGGAACTGATAAGTCCCTTTCCAAAATCCTGTGGGTTTCTAGATGGTTCCTGGAGGTCCTAGAAGGCCCTAAAGGGGTCCCGGGGGGTTGGGTGGGGTCTAGGTGGTTCCTCAGTCTTCTAGAAGGCCCTAAAGGGGTCTCTGAGGGTTTTAGAATGTTCCTGGATGTCCTAGAAGGGTCCTTGAAGGGCCTAAAGGAATCCCAGTTGGATCTAGAGGGTTCCTGGTGGTCTTAGAAGGGTTCTTGAAGGCCCTAAAGGCATCCAGGAGTTTCTAGAAGGATCCTTGGGCTTCTAGAAGGCCCTTAAGGGGCTCTAGAGGAGATGAGGAGATACCAGATAGACTTCAAGGTAAGATCAAGCTCCAAGAGGACCCAAAACCCTCCGCGTGTCTTCTCCTATTACTCCTTCCACCTCTCCTTGAACCAATTAATGGGACAAGCCAGATGGAAATGAGGGTAAGTATCACGGTCTCCTTGCTCTTCTCCACTAACCCCAGTCCCACCAACCATCTCAGATACTTCGGGGTCTTCTAGAAGTTTCTTCAGGGTGGTCCCAGCATGAAGCTCCCCTTGGAAACTTTAGAACTTCTCTCGGGATTGGAAAAAACACCCCCCGATTCCACTTTTTCTTCCCTGGGAACCATTTTGACGCCCTCAATAAAATGTTTGTGGAGTTTCTGTGTTGCCAAAATGTGATTTTCCGTAAGGTTTGAGAGTTGTGGGACGAGAATTATTGCCCTCACCTGACCCCAACACTGTCCCAGAGGGTTCTAGAAGGTTCCTTGTGTTTCTCGAAGGATCTAAAGGGGCCCCAGGGGGATCTAGATGGTTCCTCAGGGTCCTAGAAGGCCCTAAAGGGGACTCTGAATATTCTAGAAGGTTCCCCATGGTTCTGAAGGGGTCCCAAGAGGTCCTAGATAGTTCTTTTGGGTGCTAGAAGGGTCCAGGAAGGCCCCAAAGGGGTCCCAGATGAATCTAGAGGGTTCCTGGGTGTCCTAGAAGGGTCCTAGAAGGCCCTAAAGTGGGTCCCAGGTAGATCAGAGGGTTCCTCTGGCTTCTAGAGGGCCCTAAAGGGGTCCCAGGGAGTTCTAGAAGGTTCCCGAGGGTCCTAGAAGGGACCTAGAAGACCCTAAAGGGGTCCCAGGGGGCTCTAGAGGGTCCCTGGGTTCCTAGAAGGTCCCAGGCCCCGCCCCCCTGCCCGCCCCCCCCCCATCTTTTTATCAGATCTGGGGGCGGGGCTTGGTTTAGGGGGTCAGTGCTGGTTGTTCGTCCTCAGTGATGGGCAACAGGTCTGTGGGGCTGGGTCGTTGTCACCCATGAGGATGTGCGGAGAGATGTTTTTGCTAGAAACTGCATCTGGAAAGGTGCCTGCCCTCAGGAATGTTCCCCAGGGAGCAGGGGTTCTTGCAGCCCCACAGCCCTGAGGCTGCTATTTCTTAGGTGTTTCTGTGCTCCACCGCTATGTCCTTGTGTTCTGCTCCCTGCAACCAGCTCAGGGAGACACCCTGACCCCAGCCAGGACAGAATCTGCTCTGCTGGCACCCAAAGGATTTTAATTACACCAAACACAGAGCTACAGGGTGAAATAGGAATAAAAAATAGAGGCAATGCCCAATTGTTCCTGCTGCTGTAGACAAAGAAAGACCGTTCCTGGTGTTCATGGCTCTCCCAGCTGCACAGTCCTCTCCTCCCTCCTGGCTGCCCCCAGTCCCACCACAGGGATGGGCTCTGCTGGCCTGGGGCTCAGGAACTGCTGAGCACTGAGCTCCTGGGTCCCAGCCTGTGCGTCCTCAGGGGGATAGGCCAGGGACATTTCTTTAGCATAGTCATAGCTCGTGCTCTCTGGAGATGGACAGCAGGCATCTCCCTCAGGTCCAAGGGCCCCAGCGCTGATCTGAGAGCACAGACTCGCCCCTGCAAGCAGCAAGACCATGGCGTGCCGATCCCATGAGGTGCCCCTCCTGGGCTGTGCATCACCTTCCTCCCTCTCTCACTCGCGGCCCTCCAAAGAAAACTCCATATCACCTTCCCCACTGGCACCAGGATGGCACTCAGGAAGCAGCAGTGCTCTCTTTCCCCTCTCATCTCCATATGTATCCCTGGGTCCTGCTCCCTTTTCTGGTGCCCCAGGCATTTCCCAGCCTCCCTGTCCCAACACGGGATCTTGTCCAGGGTCAGGAACGTCCCTGGCATCATCACAACTGTCTGCTGGGTCTCCTGCGAGTGAGACAGGTGTCTCTGAAAGGAGAAGGGATTTGGTGACACGGCGGAACTGTGTCCTGCAGAACACAGGACGGGAGGATGAGCAGGGATGTGGGGCTCAGACATTGATGTTGGCAGCACCACAGGAGACCCTACCGTGTCCTCTCCAGCTCTGACAGTGACACTCAGCAACAACGCTGTTCTTCCCATCGGCAGGTAGGAGAGATCAACCACTCCCTGCTCTCCAGTCCCTGGGGTGCAGCTCAGTGAGGGACCCCTCAGAATGGGAGCCTGGGGAGAGGCACAGCGGGGCTGAGGGGAGCGTGCTCTGCTGAACCGGCTCGTGGTCAACACTGCTGGGGGCAGGGGACACACAGCATGTGTGTAGGAGCGCTCAGGATTCCCCCAGTGCCCCTGGGACCAACCCCATCGCAGAGGGGCTCCCACAGCTGCCCTAGGACTGCCCTTTCCCTCAGCCCTTGGGTGCCACAGGGGATGCAGGGGTCAGGAAAGAGGAACCGACCCAGGCTGTGACGGGCAGGACTTGTGGGGAGGAAGCTCCTCTCCTGGGCCCAGGACCTGGCTGCTCTCCCCACACACCCCCACAGCACCAGCACTGCCGGGACTGTGGGTCAGGGGCTGCGGTGGGTCAGCCCTGGGTGGGACTGGGGAGAGAGTCTGCCAAATGTGCCCCCTGTGAGGGACACACACCCACCTGAGCTGCTGAACCTCGCCTGCTTCTCCCATGCTGGGCTGTTCCCGATCTCCTCATACAGGGACTCTGAGAAGGTCTCCCACGCTCTCTCAGAGCCTGCAGATGGAGCAGGGCTAGTTTGTGGACACACAGAGAGGGGACGGGACCCTGCTCTGCTCCCCAGCCCCATTCCCCTGGGCCAGTCCAGGGTTGTCCCACCCAACAGCCCCACTGTGCTGTCTGGGCACTGCTGCACCCTCTCAGGGAGGGTACATGCCCCCATGGAGATGTTCTATGGCAGCAACATCCTCACACCGTCTCTCAGAGACAACCCCTGTGCCCCTTTGTCCCTGGATCAGGTCCTGGTGCTGAGCTGGGAGCAGCTCCTGCCTTTTCTTTTCCCCTGTCTCTGGCCCCTCTCTGCTCCACATACCCGTAACACGGTCCATGCTCTGCTGTGGGGAGGTCAGGTCTGCATGGGGGAGCAGCCCTGGGACCTGAAACCTAGGGATAAACCGTGCTGCCCCCCACTCCTCCTGGCAGCTCCCCTGACCCAGGGCCCCTCCAGCGCTGCCCTGAGCTCTGTCCCTGCTCATTCTCAGCTGTCTCCCCTCTGATCCTGTCTCCCCCAGCCCAGCTCTGCTGATTCTTTCCTTACCCCATCCCTCTCTGGACTCTCTGTCCCTGGCTGCTGGTGGCCCATGGCCAGGCAGGTGATGGGGCAGTTCAGGGGGCAGCAGGCAGCACACATTCGTGTCCCCCACAACTCTGCCCTCGCCCCTCACTGACACCCACAGCCCCCTTGGTCTGGCTACGAGGCCCCTTCCCTACGGGCCATGGGGAAGGACCCACCTCTGTGCTCAACCCTGGCTCTTCGCACTTGACCAGCCAGGAGGGCCAGGAGCAGGCAGAGCAGGGCTCCCAGGATGATGCAGATGATGACGGGCAAGGAGACTCTTCCACTACCGCTCAGGCTCCCAGAGCAGTAGGGCCTGGGAGGGATCTGCAGGGGCAGGAAACCAGAAAGGGCAGCACAAGGTCTGGGAGAGGTGAGGCTGAGACACATGGCTCCCGCCCCCAATTAAAAGGTCTGAGTCACAGACAGTTTTCCACGGGTACCCATCACGGATCTCCACGTATCCTGAGTAGACACTGTCCCCTCCAACCAGCTGGATAAAGCCTGGAGAAACAAACCCCCCTGTGAGTTCCCAGCTCCTCGTGACAGTCACACACCCAAGTTCCCACCTCTTCTTCAGGGCAGCTTGCAGGCAGAGAGACCCACAGCCTCCCAGCAGCAACCCAGAGGTGCTGATGGCACAAACACACCCAGGACCCCCTGCTGTCCCCAGGCATAACCACAGCACTTGTGGGCTCACCCCTGTCCCACCCCAAGGCACTGCTCAGACAAACTGCTGCTGTCCTGGAGACCCTGGGGTTGCACTGGCCCCAGCATTGCAGCATCCCCAGGACTCAAGGCTAAGGAGATGATCCCAGGTGCTGATGGCTGCTACAGCCTGATTTGCCCCACTGAGCTCATGGCTATGCTGAGGGACCTCTTGGGGCCACCGCCAATGTCCCTCACCCCCCAGCTTGGAGACGTGCTCTTAGCTGGGATGTGTAGCAGGGCATAGATGTGGTACAAAGGCACCTGCGGTTGTTGTCCCCACCAGCCCCCAGTTCCATTGCCAGCCTAGGGAGGGTCCTCAGTAGAGCCCTTGCCAGCGTCTGGGTGAAGGAGAGCAGGCAGAGGAGCAGCACTGGGCTGACCCAAGCTCCCTGAGCAGGGCAGGCACCAGAGGGCGACATCACAGAGGCCTTGGCCACAACCACGGGGTGGGGGGTGGGGGGGTGGAGGGCGTGGGGTGGGATCTACAGTTTGAGGAATCAGCAGCTCAAGGATACAGTGAAGATATAGATAACTGGATGGTTCTCTGAAGCAATGAACTGCTTATCACCTTTTCTGCCCCCAAATCCACCTTTTCTTCACCGCCAAACCACATTTTGTGCCCCCAGGCGGGTGCTGAGGCCCCTTCCCCCACCTCCATCACCCCACCCCACCCCCACCCCGTAGCTGTGGCCAAGGCCTCTGTGATGTCACCCTCTGTGATGTCACCTGTGGACTAGAAGGCCCCTGAGGTGTCCAGGGCAAAGTCCCCTCTGGCCTCACTCTCCAGCAGCACGTGGAGAGGGCAGGTGGTCTCTGCACTGGGAGCTGCCTGCATCTTGCTCGCTGTGTGAGGAGCGAAGCCCACAGAGAATCTCTGCCCCCACAGCCAAGGGTAGGGTCAGGGTTCACCCCTAAAGGTCTCCCAGGGGCATCTCGAGGGTTCTTCAGACTTGCAGAAGGACCTAAAGAAGTCTCTGAGGGTTCTAGAAGGTTCTTGGTGGTCCAAGAAGGGTCTCAGAAGGCCCTGAAGGGGCCCCAGGGGAATCTCGAGGGTGACCGCGTCCCCCTGTTGTCTTTCTTGTAGGGACAGGCCGAGACTCCGACCATGGGTCCTCGGTTCTGCAATTTTCTGTTTTTTGCCGTTCCCGGGATGCTGGGAGTGCTCGGGGCCTGGTGGCTCTATTCCCGCATGAAGAACAGAGCGGTGGAAGCCAAGGAGGAGAAAGAGGATGAAGAAAAGAAGAAGAAGGAGCCTTCAGTGAGACCTAAAGCTCCTGCAACACGTCCCGGCCCGTCCAAGGAAGAGCTAAAGAAGATCAACCCCCCCCCAGTCCTCAAGCAAAAGGGCTGGAACATGGACGACCTCATCGCTCAGAAGAGGATACAGAAGGAGCAGGAGGAGAGGGAGAAGACGGTTAATGAGAAGATGAAGAAGATTTTAGAGAACAAGAAGCTTAAGGTAGACAAGGAGAAGGTTGAGGAGAAGGTTGAGGAGACGGTTAAGAAGGAGAAGGAGAAGGAGGAGAAGGAGAAGGAGGAGGAGAAGGAGGAGGAGAAGGAGAAGGAGGAGGAGAAGGAGAAAGAGAAGGAGGAGGAGAAAGAGGAGGAGAAGGAGGAGGAGAAGGAGGAGGAGAAGGAGAAGGAGGAGGAGAAGGAGAAAGAGAAGGAGGAGGAGAAAGAGGAGGAGAAGGAGGAGGAGAAGGAGAAAGAGAAGGTTGAGGAGAAGGAGAAGAAGGAGATGGGGAAGGTTAAGGAGGTGAAGGAGAAGGTGAAGAAGGGGATTGAGCAGGTTAAAGAGAAGGTGAAGGGGAAGATAGAGAAGGCTAAGGAGAAGGTGAAGGAGAAGGTTGAGGAGACGGTTAAGAATGAGACGGAGAAGGAGGAGGAGGAGAAGGAGGAGGATAAGGAGAAAGAGAAGGAGGAGGAGAAGGAGAAGGAGAAGGAGGAGGAGAAGGAGAAAGAGAAGAATGTTCCATCAAAACCAAAACGAAGGAGCAGGAGACGCAAAAAGAGGGGGAACTGATAAGTCCCTTTCCAAAATCCTGTGGGTTTCTAGATGGTTCCTGGAGGTCCTAGAAGGCCCTAAAGGGGTCCCGGGGGGTTGGGTGGGGTCTAGGTGGTTCCTCAGTCTTCTAGAAGGCCCTAAAGGGGTCTCTGAGGGTTTTAGAATGTTCCTGGATGTCCTAGAAGGGTCCTTGAAGGGCCTAAAGGAATCCCAGTTGGATCTAGAGGGTTCCTGGTGGTCTTAGAAGGGTTCTTGAAGGCCCTAAAGGCATCCAGGAGTTTCTAGAAGGATCCTTGGGCTTCTAGAAGGCCCTTAAGGGGCTCTAGAGGAGATGAGGAGATACCAGATAGACTTCAAGGTAAAATCAAGCTCCAAGAGGACCCAAAACCCTCCGCGTGTCTTCTCCTATTACTCCTTCCACCTCTCCTTGAACCAATTAATGGGACAAGCCAGATGGAAATGAGGGTAAGTATCACGGTCTCCTTGCTCTTCTCCACTAACCCCAGTCCCACCAACCATCTCAGATACTTCGGGGTCTTCTAGAAGTTTCTTCAGGGTGGTCCCAGCATGAAGCTCCCCTTGGAAACTTTAGAACTTCTCTCGGGATTGGAAAAAACACCCCCCGATTCCACTTTTTCTTCCCTGGGAACCATTTTGACGCCCTCAATAAAATGTTTGTGGAGTTTCTGTGTTGCCAAAATGTGATTTTCCGTAAGGTTTGAGAGTTGTGGGACGAGAATTATTGCCCTCACCTGACCCCAACACTGTCCCAGAGGGTTCTAGAAGGTTCCTTGTGTTTCTCGAAGGATCTAAAGGGGCCCCAGGGGGATCTAGATGGTTCCTCAGGGTCCTAGAAGGCCCTAAAGGGGACTCTGAATATTCTAGAAGGTTCCCCATGGTTCTGAAGGGGTCCCAAGAGGTCCTAGATAGTTCTTTTGGGTGCTAGAAGGGTCCAGGAAGGCCCCAAAGGGGTCCCAGATGAATCTAGAGGGTTCCTGGGTGTCCTAGAAGGGTCCTAGAAGGCCCTAAAGTGGGTCCCAGGTAGATCAGAGGGTTCCTCTGGCTTCTAGATGGCCCTAAAGGGGTCCCAGGGAGTTCTAGAAGGTTCCCGAGGGTCCTAGAAGGGACCTAGAAGACCCTAAAGGGGTCCCAGGGGGCTCTAGAGGGTCCCTGGGTTCCTAGAAGGTCCCAGGCCCCGCCCCCCTGCCCGCCCCCCCCCCATCTTTTTATCAGATCTGGGGGCGGGGCTTGGTTTAGGGGGTCAGTGCTGGTTGTTCGTCCTCAGTGATGGGCAACAGGTCTGTGGGGCTGGGTCGTTGTCACCCATGAGGATGTGCGGAGAGATGTTTTTGCTAGAAACTGCATCTGGAAAGGTGCCTGCCCTCAGGAATGTTCCCCAGGGAGCAGGGGTTCTTGCAGCCCCACAGCCCTGAGGCTGCTATTTCTTAGGTGTTTCTGTGCTCCACCGCTATGTCCTTGTGTTCTGCTCCCTGCAACCAGCTCAGGGAGACACCCTGACCCCAGCCAGGACAGAATCTGCTCTGCTGGCACCCAAAGGATTTTAATTACACCAAACACAGAGCTACAGGGTGAAATAGGAATAAAAAATAGAGGCAATGCCCAATTGTTCCTGCTGCTGTAGACAAAGAAAGACCGTTCCTGGTGTTCATGGCTCTCCCAGCTGCACAGTCCTCTCCTCCCTCCTGGCTGCCCCCAGTCCCACCACAGGGATGGGCTCTGCTGGCCTGGGGCTCAGGAACTGCTGAGCACTGAGCTCCTGGGTCCCAGCCTGTGCGTCCTCAGGGGGATAGGCCAGGGACATTTCTTTAGCATAGTCATAGCTCGTGCTCTCTGGAGATGGACAGCAGGCATCTCCCTCAGGTCCAAGGGCCCCAGCGCTGATCTGAGAGCACAGACTCGCCCCTGCAAGCAGCAAGACCATGGCGTGCCGATCCCATGAGGTGCCCCTCCTGGGCTGTGCATCACCTTCCTCCCTCTCTCACTCGCGGCCCTCCAAAGAAAACTCCATATCACCTTCCCCACTGGCACCAGGATGGCACTCAGGAAGCAGCAGTGCTCTCTTTCCCCTCTCATCTCCATATGTATCCCTGGGTCCTGCTCCCTTTTCTGGTGCCCCAGGCATTTCCCAGCCTCCCTGTCCCAACACGGGATCTTGTCCAGGGTCAGGAACGTCCCTGGCATCATCACAACTGTCTGCTGGGTCTCCTGCGAGTGAGACAGGTGTCTCTGAAAGGAGAAGGGATTTGGTGACACGGCGGAACTGTGTCCTGCAGAACACAGGACGGGAGGATGAGCAGGGATGTGGGGCTCAGACATTGATGTTGGCAGCACCACAGGAGACCCTACCGTGTCCTCTCCAGCTCTGACAGTGACACTCAGCAACAACGCTGTTCTTCCCATCGGCAGGTAGGAGAGATCAACCACTCCCTGCTCTCCAGTCCCTGGGGTGCAGCTCAGTGAGGGACCCCTCAGAATGGGAGCCTGGGGAGAGGCACAGCGGGGCTGAGGGGAGCGTGCTCTGCTGAACCGGCTCGTGGTCAACACTGCTGGGGGCAGGGGACACACAGCATGTGTGTAGGAGCGCTCAGGATTCCCCCAGTGCCCCTGGGACCAACCCCATCCCAGAGGGGCTCCCACAGCTGCCCTAGGACTGCCCTTTCCCTCAGCCCTTGGGTGCCACAGGGGATGCAGGGGTCAGGAAAGAGGAACCGACCCAGGCTGTGACGGGCAGGACTTGTGGGGAGGAAGCTCCTCTCCTGGGCCCAGGACCTGGCTGCTCTCCCCACACACCCCCACAGCACCAGCACTGCCGGGACTGTGGGTCAGGGGCTGCGGTGGGTCAGCCCTGGGTGGGACTGGGGAGAGAGTCTGCCAAATGTGCCCCCTGTGAGGGACACACACCCACCTGAGCTGCTGAACCTCGCCTGCTTCTCCCATGCTGGGCTGTTCCCGATCTCCTCATACAGGGACTCTGAGAAGGTCTCCCACGCTCTCTCAGAGCCTGCAGATGGAGCAGGGCTAGTTTGTGGACACACAGAGAGGGGACGGGACCCTGCTCTGCTCCCCAGCCCCATTCCCCTGGGCCAGTCCAGGGTTGTCCCACCCAACAGCCCCACTGTGCTGTCTGGGCACTGCTGCACCCTCTCAGGGAGGGTACATGCCCCCATGGAGATGTTCTATGGCAGCAACATCCTCACACCGTCTCTCAGAGACAACCCCTGTGCCCCTTTGTCCCTGGATCAGGTCCTGGTGCTGAGCTGGGAGCAGCTCCTGCCTTTTCTTTTCCCCTGTCTCTGGCCCCTCTCTGCTCCACATACCCGTAACACGGTCCATGCTCTGCTGTGGGGAGGTCAGGTCTGCATGGGGGAGCAGCCCTGGGACCTGAAACCTAGGGATAAACCGTGCTGCCCCCCACTCCTCCTGGCAGCTCCCCTGACCCAGGGCCCCTCCAGCGCTGCCCTGAGCTCTGTCCCTGCTCATTCTCAGCTGTCTCCCCTCTGATCCTGTCTCCCCCAGCCCAGCTCTGCTGATTCTTTCCTTACCCCATCCCTCTCTGGACTCTCTGTCCCTGGCTGCTGGTGGCCCATGGCCAGGCAGGTGATGGGGCAGTTCAGGGGGCAGCAGGCAGCACACATTCGTGTCCCCCACAACTCTGCCCTCGCCCCTCACTGACACCCACAGCCCCCTTGGTCTGGCTACGAGGCCCCTTCCCTACGGGCCATGGGGAAGGACCCACCTCTGTGCTCAACCCTGGCTCTTCGCACTTGACCAGCCAGGAGGGCCAGGAGCAGGCAGAGCAGGGCTCCCAGGATGATGCAGATGATGACGGGCAAGGAGACTCTTCCACTACCGCTCAGGCTCCCAGAGCAGTAGGGCCTGGGAGGGATCTGCAGGGGCAGGAAACCAGAAAGGGCAGCACAAGGTCTGGGAGAGGTGAGGCTGAGACACATGGCTCCCGCCCCCAATTAAAAGGTCTGAGTCACAGACAGTTTTCCACGGGTACCCATCACGGATCTCCACGTATCCTGAGTAGACACTGTCCCCTCCAACCAGCTGGATAAAGCCTGGAGAAACAAACCCCCCTGTGAGTTCCCAGCTCCTCGTGACAGTCACACACCCAAGTTCCCACCTCTTCTTCAGGGCAGCTTGCAGGCAGAGAGACCCACAGCCTCCCAGCAGCAACCCATAGGTGCTGATGGCACAAACACACCCAGGACCCCCTGCTGTCCCCAGGCATAACCACAGCACTTGTGGGCTCACCCCTGTCCCACCCCAAGGCACTGCTCAGACAAACTGCTGCTGTCCTGGAGACCCTGGGGTTGCACTGGCCCCAGCATTGCAGCATCCCCAGGACTCAAGGCTAAGGAGATGATCCCAGGTGCTGATGGCTGCTACAGCCTGATTTGCCCCACTGAGCTCATGGCTATGCTGAGGGACCTCTTGGGGCCACCGCCAATGTCCCTCACCCCCCAGCTTGGAGACGTGCTCTTAGCTGGGATGTGTAGCAGGGCATAGATGTGGTACAAAGGCACCTGTGGTTGTTGTCCCCACCAGCCCCCAGTTCCATTGCCAGCCTAGGGAGGGTCCTCAGTAGAGCCCTTGCCAGCGTCTGGGTGAAGGAGAGCAGGCAGAGGAGCAGCACTGGGCTGACCCAAGCTCCCTGAGCAGGGCAGGCACCAGAGGGCGACATCACAGAGGCCTTGGCCACAACCACGGGGTGGGGGGTGGGGGGGTGGAGGGCGTGGGGTGGGATCTACAGTTTGAGGAATCAGCAGCTCAAGGATACAGTGAAGATACAGATAACTGGATGGTTCTCTGAAGCAATGAACTGCTTATCACCTTTTCTGCCCCCAAATCCACCTTTTCTTCACCGCCAAACCACATTTTGTGCCCCCAGGCGGGTGCTGAGGCCCCTTCCCCCACCTCCATCACCCCACCCCACCCCCACCCCGTAGCTGTGGCCAAGGCCTCTGTGATGTCACCCTCTGTGATGTCACCTGTGGACTAGAAGGCCCCTGAGGTGTCCAGGGCAAAGTCCCCTCTGGCCTCACTCTCCAGCAGCACGTGGAGAGGGCAGGTGGTCTCTGCACTGGGAGCTGCCTGCATCTTGCTCGCTGTGTGAGGAGCGAAGCCCACAGAGAATCTCTGCCCCCACAGCCAAGGGTAGGGTCAGGGTTCACCCCTAAAGGTCTCCCAGGGGCATCTCGAGGGTTCTTCAGACTTGCAGAAGGACCTAAAGAAGTCTCTGAGGGTTCTAGAAGGTTCTTGGTGGTCCAAGAAGGGTCTCAGAAGGCCCTGAAGGGGCCCCAGGGGAATCTCGAGGGTGACCGCGTCCCCCTGTTGTCTTTCTTGTAGGGACAGGCCGAGACTCCGACCATGGGTCCTCGGTTCTGCAATTTTCTGTTTTTTGCCGTTCCCGGGATGCTGGGAGTGCTCGGGGCCTGGTGGCTCTATTCCCGCATGAAGAACAGAGCGGTGGAAGCCAAGGAGGAGAAAGAGGATGAAGAAAAGAAGAAGAAGGAGCCTTCAGTGAGACCTAAAGCTCCTGCAACACGTCCCGGCCCGTCCAAGGAAGAGCTAAAGAAGATCAACCCCCCCCCAGTCCTCAAGCAAAAGGGCTGGAACATGGACGACCTCATCGCTCAGAAGAGGATACAGAAGGAGCAGGAGGAGAGGGAGAAGACGGTTAATGAGAAGATGAAGAAGATTTTAGAGAACAAGAAGCTTAAGGTAGACAAGGAGAAGGTTGAGGAGAAGGTTGAGGAGACGGTTAAGAAGGAGAAGGAGAAGGAGGAGAAGGAGAAGGAGGAGGAGAAGGAGGAGGAGAAGGAGAAGGAGGAGGAGAAGGAGAAAGAGAAGGAGGAGGAGAAAGAGGAGGAGAAGGAGGAGGAGAAGGAGGAGGAGAAGGAGAAGGAGGAGGAGAAGGAGAAAGAGAAGGAGGAGGAGAAAGAGGAGGAGAAGGAGGAGGAGAAGGAGAAAGAGAAGGTTGAGGAGAAGGAGAAGAAGGAGATGGGGAAGGTTAAGGAGGTGAAGGAGAAGGTGAAGAAGGGGATTGAGCAGGTTAAAGAGAAGGTGAAGGGGAAGATAGAGAAGGCTAAGGAGAAGGTGAAGGAGAAGGTTGAGGAGACGGTTAAGAATGAGACGGAGAAGGAGGAGGAGGAGAAGGAGGAGGATAAGGAGAAAGAGAAGGAGGAGGAGAAGGAGAAGGAGAAGGAGGAGGAGAAGGAGAAAGAGAAGAATGTTCCATCAAAACCAAAACGAAGGAGCAGGAGACGCAAAAAGAGGGGGAACTGATAAGTCCCTTTCCAAAATCCTGTGGGTTTCTAGATGGTTCCTGGAGGTCCTAGAAGGCCCTAAAGGGGTCCCGGGGGGTTGGGTGGGGTCTAGGTGGTTCCTCAGTCTTCTAGAAGGCCCTAAAGGGGTCTCTGAGGGTTTTAGAATGTTCCTGGATGTCCTAGAAGGGTCCTTGAAGGGCCTAAAGGAATCCCAGTTGGATCTAGAGGGTTCCTGGTGGTCTTAGAAGGGTTCTTGAAGGCCCTAAAGGCATCCAGGAGTTTCTAGAAGGATCCTTGGGCTTCTAGAAGGCCCTTAAGGGGCTCTAGAGGAGATGAGGAGATACCAGATAGACTTCAAGGTAAAATCAAGCTCCAAGAGGACCCAAAACCCTCCGCGTGTCTTCTCCTATTACTCCTTCCACCTCTCCTTGAACCAATTAATGGGACAAGCCAGATGGAAATGAGGGTAAGTATCACGGTCTCCTTGCTCTTCTCCACTAACCCCAGTCCCACCAACCATCTCAGATACTTCGGGGTCTTCTAGAAGTTTCTTCAGGGTGGTCCCAGCATGAAGCTCCCCTTGGAAACTTTAGAACTTCTCTCGGGATTGGAAAAAACACCCCCCGATTCCACTTTTTCTTCCCTGGGAACCATTTTGACGCCCTCAATAAAATGTTTGTGGAGTTTCTGTGTTGCCAAAATGTGATTTTCCGTAAGGTTTGAGAGTTGTGGGACGAGAATTATTGCCCTCACCTGACCCCAACACTGTCCCAGAGGGTTCTAGAAGGTTCCTTGTGTTTCTCGAAGGATCTAAAGGGGCCCCAGGGGGATCTAGATGGTTCCTCAGGGTCCTAGAAGGCCCTAAAGGGGACTCTGAATATTCTAGAAGGTTCCCCATGGTTCTGAAGGGGTCCCAAGAGGTCCTAGATAGTTCTTTTGGGTGCTAGAAGGGTCCAGGAAGGCCCCAAAGGGGTCCCAGATGAATCTAGAGGGTTCCTGGGTGTCCTAGAAGGGTCCTAGAAGGCCCTAAAGTGGGTCCCAGGTAGATCAGAGGGTTCCTCTGGCTTCTAGATGGCCCTAAAGGGGTCCCAGGGAGTTCTAGAAGGTTCCCGAGGGTCCTAGAAGGGACCTAGAAGACCCTAAAGGAGTCCCAGGGGGCTCTAGAGGGTCCCTGGGTTCCTAGAAGGTCCCAGGCCCCGCCCCCCTGCCCGCCCACCCACCCCCATCTTTTTATCAGATCTGGGGGCGGGGCTTGGTTTAGGGGGTCAGTGCTGGTTGTTCGTCCTCAGTGATGGGCAACAGGTCTGTGGGGCTGGGTCGTTGTCACCCATGAGGATGTGCGGAGAGATGTTTTTGCTAGAAACTGCATCTGGAAAGGTGCCTGCCCTCAGGAATGTTCCCCAGGGAGCAGGGGTTCTTGCAGCCCCACAGCCCTGAGGCTGCTATTTCTTAGGTGTTTCTGTGCTCCACCGCTATGTCCTTGTGTTCTGCTCCCTGCAACCAGCTCAGGGAGACACCCTGACCCCAGCCAGGACAGAATCTGCTCTGCTGGCACCCAAAGGATTTTAATTACACCAAACACAGAGCTACAGGGTGAAATAGGAATAAAAAATAGAGGCAATGCCCAATTGTTCCTGCTGCTGTAGACAAAGAAAGACCGTTCCTGGTGTTCATGGCTCTCCCAGCTGCACAGTCCTCTCCTCCCTCCTGGCTGCCCCCAGTCCCACCACAGGGATGGGCTCTGCTGGCCTGGGGCTCAGGAACTGCTGAGCACTGAGCTCCTGGGTCCCAGCCTGTGCGTCCTCAGGGGGATAGGCCAGGGACATTTCTTTAGCATAGTCATAGCTCGTGCTCTCTGGAGATGGACAGCAGGCATCTCCCTCAGGTCCAAGGGCCCCAGCGCTGATCTGAGAGCACAGACTCGCCCCTGCAAGCAGCAAGACCATGGCGTGCCGATCCCATGAGGTGCCCCTCCTGGGCTGTGCATCACCTTCCTCCCTCTCTCACTCGCGGCCCTCCAAAGAAAACTCCATATCACCTTCCCCACTGGCACCAGGATGGCACTCAGGAAGCAGCAGTGCTCTCTTTCCCCTCTCATCTCCATATGTATCCCTGGGTCCTGCTCCCTTTTCTGGTGCCCCAGGCATTTCCCAGCCTCCCTGTCCCAACACGGGATCTTGTCCAGGGTCAGGAACGTCCCTGGCATCATCACAACTGTCTGCTGGGTCTCCTGCGAGTGAGACAGGTGTCTCTGAAAGGAGAAGGGATTTGGTGACACGGCGGAACTGTGTCCTGCAGAACACAGGACGGGAGGATGAGCAGGGATGTGGGGCTCAGACATTGATGTTGGCAGCACCACAGGAGACCCTACCGTGTCCTCTCCAGCTCTGACAGTGACACTCAGCAACAACGCTGTTCTTCCCATCGGCAGGTAGGAGAGATCAACCACTCCCTGCTCTCCAGTCCCTGGGGTGCAGCTCAGTGAGGGACCCCTCAGAATGGGAGCCTGGGGAGAGGCACAGCGGGGCTGAGGGGAGCGTGCTCTGCTGAACCGGCTCGTGGTCAACACTGCTGGGGGCAGGGGACACACAGCATGTGTGTAGGAGCGCTCAGGATTCCCCCAGTGCCCCTGGGACCAACCCCATCCCAGAGGGGCTCCCACAGCTGCCCTAGGACTGCCCTTTCCCTCAGCCCTTGGGTGCCACAGGGGATGCAGGGGTCAGGAAAGAGGAACCGACCCAGGCTGTGACGGGCAGGACTTGTGGGGAGGAAGCTCCTCTCCTGGGCCCAGGACCTGGCTGCTCTCCCCACACACCCCCACAGCACCAGCACTGCCGGGACTGTGGGTCAGGGGCTGCGGTGGGTCAGCCCTGGGTGGGACTGGGGAGAGAGTCTGCCAAATGTGCCCCCTGTGAGGGACACACACCCACCTGAGCTGCTGAACCTCGCCTGCTTCTCCCATGCTGGGCTGTTCCCGATCTCCTCATACAGGGACTCTGAGAAGGTCTCCCACGCTCTCTCAGAGCCTGCAGATGGAGCAGGGCTAGTTTGTGGACACACAGAGAGGGGACGGGACCCTGCTCTGCTCCCCAGCCCCATTCCCCTGGGCCAGTCCAGGGTTGTCCCACCCAACAGCCCCACTGTGCTGTCTGGGCACTGCTGCACCCTCTCAGGGAGGGTACATGCCCCCATGGAGATGTTCTATGGCAGCAACATCCTCACACCGTCTCTCAGAGACAACCCCTGTGCCCCTTTGTCCCTGGATCAGGTCCTGGTGCTGAGCTGGGAGCAGCTCCTGCCTTTTCTTTTCCCCTGTCTCTGGCCCCTCTCTGCTCCACATACCCGTAACACGGTCCATGCTCTGCTGTGGGGAGGTCAGGTCTGCATGGGGGAGCAGCCCTGGGACCTGAAACCTAGGGATAAACCGTGCTGCCCCCCACTCCTCCTGGCAGCTCCCCTGACCCAGGGCCCCTCCAGCGCTGCCCTGAGCTCTGTCCCTGCTCATTCTCAGCTGTCTCCCCTCTGATCCTGTCTCCCCCAGCCCAGCTCTGCTGATTCTTTCCTTACCCCATCCCTCTCTGGACTCTCTGTCCCTGGCTGCTGGTGGCCCATGGCCAGGCAGGTGATGGGGCAGTTCAGGGGGCAGCAGGCAGCACACATTCGTGTCCCCCACAACTCTGCCCTCGCCCATCACTGACACCCACAGCCCCCTTGGTCTGGCTACGAGGCCCCTTCCCTACGGGCCATGGGGAAGGACCCACCTCTGTGCTCAACCCTGGCTCTTCGCACTTGACCAGCCAGGAGGGCCAGGAGCAGGCAGAGCAGGGCTCCCAGGATGATGCAGATGATGACGGGCAAGGAGACTCTTCCACTACCGCTCAGGCTCCCAGAGCAGTAGGGCCTGGGAGGGATCTGCAGGGGCAGGAAACCAGAAAGGGCAGCACAAGGTCTGGGAGAGGTGAGGCTGAGACACATGGCTCCCGCCCCCAATTAAAAGGTCTGAGTCACAGACAGTTTTCCACGGGTACCCATCACGGATCTCCACGTATCCTGAGTAGACACTGTCCCCTCCAACCAGCTGGATAAAGCCTGGAGAAACAAACCCCCCTGTGAGTTCCCAGCTCCTCGTGACAGTCACACACCCAAGTTCCCACCTCTTCTTCAGGGCAGCTTGCAGGCAGAGAGACCCACAGCCTCCCAGCAGCAACCCAGAGGTGCTGATGGCACAAACACACCCAGGACCCCCTGCTGTCCCCAGGCATAACCACAGCACTTGTGGGCTCACCCCTGTCCCACCCCAAGGCACTGCTCAGACAAACTGCTGCTGTCCTGGAGACCCTGGGGTTGCACTGGCCCCAGCATTGCAGCATCCCCAGGACTCAAGGCTAAGGAGATGATCCCAGGTGCTGATGGCTGCTACAGCCTGATTTGCCCCACTGAGCTCATGGCTATGCTGAGGGACCTCTTGGGGCCACCGCCAATGTCCCTCACCCCCCAGCTTGGAGACGTGCTCTTAGCTGGGATGTGTAGCAGGGCATAGATGTGGTACAAAGGCACCTGTGGTTGTTGTCCCCACCAGCCCCCAGTTCCATTGCCAGCCTAGGGAGGGTCCTCAGTAGAGCCCTTGCCAGCGTCTGGGTGAAGGAGAGCAGGCAGAGGAGCAGCACTGGGCTGACCCAAGCTCCCTGAGCAGGGCAGGCACCAGAGGGCGACATCACAGAGGCCTTGGCCACAACCACGGGGTGGGGGGTGGGGGGGTGGAGGGCGTGGGGTGGGATCTACAGTTTGAGGAATCAGCAGCTCAAGGATACAGTGAAGATACAGATAACTGGATGGTTCTCTGAAGCAATGAACTGCTTATCACCTTTTCTGCCCCCAAATCCACCTTTTCTTCACCGCCAAACCACATTTTGTGCCCCCAGGCGGGTGCTGAGGCCCCTTCCCCCACCTCCATCACCCCACCCCACCCCCACCCCGTAGCTGTGGCCAAGGCCTCTGTGATGTCACCCTCTGTGATGTCACCTGTGGACTAGAAGGCCCCTGAGGTGTCCAGGGCAAAGTCCCCTCTGGCCTCACTCTCCAGCAGCACGTGGAGAGGGCAGGTGGTCTCTGCACTGGGAGCTGCCTGCATCTTGCTCGCTGTGTGAGGAGCGAAGCCCACAGAGAATCTCTGCCCCCACAGCCAAGGGTAGGGTCAGGGTTCACCCCTAAAGGTCTCCCAGGGGCATCTCGAGGGTTCTTCAGACTTGCAGAAGGACCTAAAGAAGTCTCTGAGGGTTCTAGAAGGTTCTTGGTGGTCCAAGAAGGGTCTCAGAAGGCCCTGAAGGGGCCCCAGGGGAATCTCGAGGGTGACCGCGTCCCCCTGTTGTCTTTCTTGTAGGGACAGGCCGAGACTCCGACCATGGGTCCTCGGTTCTGCAATTTTCTGTTTTTTGCCGTTCCCGGGATGCTGGGAGTGCTCGGGGCCTGGTGGCTCTATTCCCGCATGAAGAACAGAGCGGTGGAAGCCAAGGAGGAGAAAGAGGATGAAGAAAAGAAGAAGAAGGAGCCTTCAGTGAGACCTAAAGCTCCTGCAACACGTCCCGGCCCGTCCAAGGAAGAGCTAAAGAAGATCAACCCCCCCCCAGTCCTCAAGCAAAAGGGCTGGAACATGGACGACCTCATCGCTCAGAAGAGGATACAGAAGGAGCAGGAGGAGAGGGAGAAGACGGTTAATGAGAAGATGAAGAAGATTTTAGAGAACAAGAAGCTTAAGGTAGACAAGGAGAAGGTTGAGGAGAAGGTTGAGGAGACGGTTAAGAAGGAGAAGGAGAAGGAGGAGAAGGAGAAGGAGGAGGAGAAGGAGGAGGAGAAGGAGAAGGAGGAGGAGAAGGAGAAAGAGAAGGAGGAGGAGAAAGAGGAGGAGAAGGAGGAGGAGAAGGAGGAGGAGAAGGAGAAGGAGGAGGAGAAGGAGAAAGAGAAGGAGGAGGAGAAAGAGGAGGAGAAGGAGGAGGAGAAGGAGAAAGAGAAGGTTGAGGAGAAGGAGAAGAAGGAGATGGGGAAGGTTAAGGAGGTGAAGGAGAAGGTGAAGAAGGGGATTGAGCAGGTTAAAGAGAAGGTGAAGGGGAAGATAGAGAAGGCTAAGGAGAAGGTGAAGGAGAAGGTTGAGGAGACGGTTAAGAATGAGACGGAGAAGGAGGAGGAGGAGAAGGAGGAGGATAAGGAGAAAGAGAAGGAGGAGGAGAAGGAGAAGGAGAAGGAGGAGGAGAAGGAGAAAGAGAAGAATGTTCCATCAAAACCAAAACGAAGGAGCAGGAGACGCAAAAAGAGGGGGAACTGATAAGTCCCTTTCCAAAATCCTGTGGGTTTCTAGATGGTTCCTGGAGGTCCTAGAAGGCCCTAAAGGGGTCCCGGGGGGTTGGGTGGGGTCTAGGTGGTTCCTCAGTCTTCTAGAAGGCCCTAAAGGGGTCTCTGAGGGTTTTAGAATGTTCCTGGATGTCCTAGAAGGGTCCTTGAAGGGCCTAAAGGAATCCCAGTTGGATCTAGAGGGTTCCTGGTGGTCTTAGAAGGGTTCTTGAAGGCCCTAAAGGCATCCAGGAGTTTCTAGAAGGATCCTTGGGCTTCTAGAAGGCCCTTAAGGGGCTCTAGAGGAGATGAGGAGATACCAGATAGACTTCAAGGTAAAATCAAGCTCCAAGAGGACCCAAAACCCTCCGCGTGTCTTCTCCTATTACTCCTTCCACCTCTCCTTGAACCAATTAATGGGACAAGCCAGATGGAAATGAGGGTAAGTATCACGGTCTCCTTGCTCTTCTCCACTAACCCCAGTCCCACCAACCATCTCAGATACTTCGGGGTCTTCTAGAAGTTTCTTCAGGGTGGTCCCAGCATGAAGCTCCCCTTGGAAACTTTAGAACTTCTCTCGGGATTGGAAAAAACACCCCCCGATTCCACTTTTTCTTCCCTGGGAACCATTTTGACGCCCTCAATAAAATGTTTGTGGAGTTTCTGTGTTGCCAAAATGTGATTTTCCGTAAGGTTTGAGAGTTGTGGGACGAGAATTATTGCCCTCACCTGACCCCAACACTGTCCCAGAGGGTTCTAGAAGGTTCCTTGTGTTTCTCGAAGGATCTAAAGGGGCCCCAGGGGGATCTAGATGGTTCCTCAGGGTCCTAGAAGGCCCTAAAGGGGACTCTGAATATTCTAGAAGGTTCCCCATGGTTCTGAAGGGGTCCCAAGAGGTCCTAGATAGTTCTTTTGGGTGCTAGAAGGGTCCAGGAAGGCCCCAAAGGGGTCCCAGATGAATCTAGAGGGTTCCTGGGTGTCCTAGAAGGGTCCTAGAAGGCCCTAAAGTGGGTCCCAGGTAGATCAGAGGGTTCCTCTGGCTTCTAGATGGCCCTAAAGGGGTCCCAGGGAGTTCTAGAAGGTTCCCGAGGGTCCTAGAAGGGACCTAGAAGACCCTAAAGGAGTCCCAGGGGGCTCTAGAGGGTCCCTGGGTTCCTAGAAGGTCCCAGGCCCCGCCCCCCTGCCCGCCCACCCACCCCCATCTTTTTATCAGATCTGGGGGCGGGGCTTGGTTTAGGGGGTCAGTGCTGGTTGTTCGTCCTCAGTGATGGGCAACAGGTCTGTGGGGCTGGGTCGTTGTCACCCATGAGGATGTGCGGAGAGATGTTTTTGCTAGAAACTGCATCTGGAAAGGTGCCTGCCCTCAGGAATGTTCCCCAGGGAGCAGGGGTTCTTGCAGCCCCACAGCCCTGAGGCTGCTATTTCTTAGGTGTTTCTGTGCTCCACCGCTATGTCCTTGTGTTCTGCTCCCTGCAACCAGCTCAGGGAGACACCCTGACCCCAGCCAGGACAGAATCTGCTCTGCTGGCACCCAAAGGATTTTAATTACACCAAACACAGAGCTACAGGGTGAAATAGGAATAAAAAATAGAGGCAATGCCCAATTGTTCCTGCTGCTGTAGACAAAGAAAGACCGTTCCTGGTGTTCATGGCTCTCCCAGCTGCACAGTCCTCTCCTCCCTCCTGGCTGCCCCCAGTCCCACCACAGGGATGGGCTCTGCTGGCCTGGGGCTCAGGAACTGCTGAGCACTGAGCTCCTGGGTCCCAGCCTGTGCGTCCTCAGGGGGATAGGCCAGGGACATTTCTTTAGCATAGTCATAGCTCGTGCTCTCTGGAGATGGACAGCAGGCATCTCCCTCAGGTCCAAGGGCCCCAGCGCTGATCTGAGAGCACAGACTCGCCCCTGCAAGCAGCAAGACCATGGCGTGCCGATCCCATGAGGTGCCCCTCCTGGGCTGTGCATCACCTTCCTCCCTCTCTCACTCGCGGCCCTCCAAAGAAAACTCCATATCACCTTCCCCACTGGCACCAGGATGGCACTCAGGAAGCAGCAGTGCTCTCTTTCCCCTCTCATCTCCATATGTATCCCTGGGTCCTGCTCCCTTTTCTGGTGCCCCAGGCATTTCCCAGCCTCCCTGTCCCAACACGGGATCTTGTCCAGGGTCAGGAACGTCCCTGGCATCATCACAACTGTCTGCTGGGTCTCCTGCGAGTGAGACAGGTGTCTCTGAAAGGAGAAGGGATTTGGTGACACGGCGGAACTGTGTCCTGCAGAACACAGGACGGGAGGATGAGCAGGGATGTGGGGCTCAGACATTGATGTTGGCAGCACCACAGGAGACCCTACCGTGTCCTCTCCAGCTCTGACAGTGACACTCAGCAACAACGCTGTTCTTCCCATCGGCAGGTAGGAGAGATCAACCACTCCCTGCTCTCCAGTCCCTGGGGTGCAGCTCAGTGAGGGACCCCTCAGAATGGGAGCCTGGGGAGAGGCACAGCGGGGCTGAGGGGAGCGTGCTCTGCTGAACCGGCTCGTGGTCAACACTGCTGGGGGCAGGGGACACACAGCATGTGTGTAGGAGCGCTCAGGATTCCCCCAGTGCCCCTGGGACCAACCCCATCCCAGAGGGGCTCCCACAGCTGCCCTAGGACTGCCCTTTCCCTCAGCCCTTGGGTGCCACAGGGGATGCAGGGGTCAGGAAAGAGGAACCGACCCAGGCTGTGACGGGCAGGACTTGTGGGGAGGAAGCTCCTCTCCTGGGCCCAGGACCTGGCTGCTCTCCCCACACACCCCCACAGCACCAGCACTGCCGGGACTGTGGGTCAGGGGCTGCGGTGGGTCAGCCCTGGGTGGGACTGGGGAGAGAGTCTGCCAAATGTGCCCCCTGTGAGGGACACACACCCACCTGAGCTGCTGAACCTCGCCTGCTTCTCCCATGCTGGGCTGTTCCCGATCTCCTCATACAGGGACTCTGAGAAGGTCTCCCACGCTCTCTCAGAGCCTGCAGATGGAGCAGGGCTAGTTTGTGGACACACAGAGAGGGGACGGGACCCTGCTCTGCTCCCCAGCCCCATTCCCCTGGGCCAGTCCAGGGTTGTCCCACCCAACAGCCCCACTGTGCTGTCTGGGCACTGCTGCACCCTCTCAGGGAGGGTACATGCCCCCATGGAGATGTTCTATGGCAGCAACATCCTCACACCGTCTCTCAGAGACAACCCCTGTGCCCCTTTGTCCCTGGATCAGGTCCTGGTGCTGAGCTGGGAGCAGCTCCTGCCTTTTCTTTTCCCCTGTCTCTGGCCCCTCTCTGCTCCACATACCCGTAACACGGTCCATGCTCTGCTGTGGGGAGGTCAGGTCTGCATGGGGGAGCAGCCCTGGGACCTGAAACCTAGGGATAAACCGTGCTGCCCCCCACTCCTCCTGGCAGCTCCCCTGACCCAGGGCCCCTCCAGCGCTGCCCTGAGCTCTGTCCCTGCTCATTCTCAGCTGTCTCCCCTCTGATCCTGTCTCCCCCAGCCCAGCTCTGCTGATTCTTTCCTTACCCCATCCCTCTCTGGACTCTCTGTCCCTGGCTGCTGGTGGCCCATGGCCAGGCAGGTGATGGGGCAGTTCAGGGGGCAGCAGGCAGCACACATTCGTGTCCCCCACAACTCTGCCCTCGCCCCTCACTGACACCCACAGCCCCCTTGGTCTGGCTACGAGGCCCCTTCCCTACGGGCCATGGGGAAGGACCCACCTCTGTGCTCAACCCTGGCTCTTCACACTTGACCAGCCAGGAGGGCCAGGAGCAGGCAGAGCAGGGCTCCCAGGATGATGCAGATGATGACGGGCAAGGAGACTCTTCCACTACCGCTCAGGCTCCCAGAGCAGTAGGGCCTGGGAGGGATCTGCAGGGGCAGGAAACCAGAAAGGGCAGCACAAGGTCTGGGAGAGGTGAGGCTGAGACACATGGCTCCCGCCCCCAATTAAAAGGTCTGAGTCACAGACAGTTTTCCACGGGTACCCATCACGGATCTCCACGTATCCTGAGTAGACACTGTCCCCTCCAACCAGCTGGATAAAGCCTGGAGAAACAAACCCCCCTGTGAGTTCCCAGCTCCTCGTGACAGTCACACACCCAAGTTCCCACCTCTTCTTCAGGGCAGCTTGCAGGCAGAGAGACCCACAGCCTCCCAGCAGCAACCCATAGGTGCTGATGGCACAAACACACCCAGGACCCCCTGCTGTCCCCAGGCATAACCACAGCACTTGTGGGCTCACCCCTGTCCCACCCCAAGGCACTGCTCAGACAAACTGCTGCTGTCCTGGAGACCCTGGGGTTGCACTGGCCCCAGCATTGCAGCATCCCCAGGACTCAAGGCTAAGGAGATGATCCCAGGTGCTGATGGCTGCTACAGCCTGATTTGCCCCACTGAGCTCATGGCTATGCTGAGGGACCTCTTGGGGCCACCGCCAATGTCCCTCACCCCCCAGCTTGGAGACGTGCTCTTAGCTGGGATGTGTAGCAGGGCATAGATGTGGTACAAAGGCACCTGTGGTTGTTGTCCCCACCAGCCCCCAGTTCCATTGCCAGCCTAGGGAGGGTCCTCAGTAGAGCCCTTGCCAGCGTCTGGGTGAAGGAGAGCAGGCAGAGGAGCAGCACTGGGCTGACCCAAGCTCCCTGAGCAGGGCAGGCACCAGAGGGCGACATCACAGAGGCCTTGGCCACAACCACGGGGTGGGGGGTGGGGGGGTGGAGGGCGTGGGGTGGGATCTACAGTTTGAGGAATCAGCAGCTCAAGGATACAGTGAAGATACAGATAACTGGATGGTTCTCTGAAGCAATGAACTGCTTATCACCTTTTCTGCCCCCAAATCCACCTTTTCTTCACCGCCAAACCACATTTTGTGCCCCCAGGCGGGTGCTGAGGCCCCTTCCCCCACCTCCATCACCCCACCCCACCCCCACCCCGTAGCTGTGGCCAAGGCCTCTGTGATGTCACCCTCTGTGATGTCACCTGTGGACTAGAAGGCCCCTGAGGTGTCCAGGGCAAAGTCCCCTCTGGCCTCACTCTCCAGCAGCACGTGGAGAGGGCAGGTGGTCTCTGCACTGGGAGCTGCCTGCATCTTGCTCGCTGTGTGAGGAGCGAAGCCCACAGAGAATCTCTGCCCCCACAGCCAAGGGTAGGGTCAGGGTTCACCCCTAAAGGTCTCCCAGGGGCATCTCGAGGGTTCTTCAGACTTGCAGAAGGACCTAAAGAAGTCTCTGAGGGTTCTAGAAGGTTCTTGGTGGTCCAAGAAGGGTCTCAGAAGGCCCTGAAGGGGCCCCAGGGGAATCTCGAGGGTGACCGCGTCCCCCTGTTGTCTTTCTTGTAGGGACAGGCCGAGACTCCGACCATGGGTCCTCGGTTCTGCAATTTTCTGTTTTTTGCCGTTCCCGGGATGCTGGGAGTGCTCGGGGCCTGGTGGCTCTATTCCCGCATGAAGAACAGAGCGGTGGAAGCCAAGGAGGAGAAAGAGGATGAAGAAAAGAAGAAGAAGGAGCCTTCAGTGAGACCTAAAGCTCCTGCAACACGTCCCGGCCCGTCCAAGGAAGAGCTAAAGAAGATCAACCCCCCCCCAGTCCTCAAGCAAAAGGGCTGGAACATGGACGACCTCATCGCTCAGAAGAGGATACACAAGGAGCAGGAGGAGAGGGAGAAGACGGTTAATGAGAAGATGAAGAAGATTTTAGAGAACAAGAAGCTTAAGGTAGACAAGGAGAAGGTTGAGGAGAAGGTTGAGGAGACGGTTAAGAAGGAGAAGGAGAAGGAGGAGAAGGAGAAGGAGGAGGAGAAGGAGGAGGAGAAGGAGAAGGAGGAGGAGAAGGAGAAAGAGAAGGAGGAGGAGAAAGAGGAGGAGAAGGAGGAGGAGAAGGAGGAGGAGAAGGAGAAGGAGGAGGAGAAGGAGAAAGAGAAGGAGGAGGAGAAAGAGGAGGAGAAGGAGGAGGAGAAGGAGAAAGAGAAGGTTGAGGAGAAGGAGAAGAAGGAGATGGGGAAGGTTAAGGAGGTGAAGGAGAAGGTGAAGAAGGGGATTGAGCAGGTTAAAGAGAAGGTGAAGGGGAAGATAGAGAAGGCTAAGGAGAAGGTGAAGGAGAAGGTTGAGGAGACGGTTAAGAATGAGACGGAGAAGGAGGAGGAGGAGAAGGAGGAGGATAAGGAGAAAGAGAAGGAGGAGGAGAAGGAGAAGGAGAAGGAGGAGGAGAAGGAGAAAGAGAAGAATGTTCCATCAAAACCAAAACGAAGGAGCAGGAGACGCAAAAAGAGGGGGAACTGATAAGTCCCTTTCCAAAATCCTGTGGGTTTCTAGATGGTTCCTGGAGGTCCTAGAAGGCCCTAAAGGGGTCCCGGGGGGTTGGGTGGGGTCTAGGTGGTTCCTCAGTCTTCTAGAAGGCCCTAAAGGGGTCTCTGAGGGTTTTAGAATGTTCCTGGATGTCCTAGAAGGGTCCTTGAAGGGCCTAAAGGAATCCCAGTTGGATCTAGAGGGTTCCTGGTGGTCTTAGAAGGGTTCTTGAAGGCCCTAAAGGCATCCAGGAGTTTCTAGAAGGATCCTTGGGCTTCTAGAAGGCCCTTAAGGGGCTCTAGAGGAGATGAGGAGATACCAGATAGACTTCAAGGTAAAATCAAGCTCCAAGAGGACCCAAAACCCTCCGCGTGTCTTCTCCTATTACTCCTTCCACCTCTCCTTGAACCAATTAATGGGACAAGCCAGATGGAAATGAGGGTAAGTATCACGGTCTCCTTGCTCTTCTCCACTAACCCCAGTCCCACCAACCATCTCAGATACTTCGGGGTCTTCTAGAAGTTTCTTCAGGGTGGTCCCAGCATGAAGCTCCCCTTGGAAACTTTAGAACTTCTCTCGGGATTGGAAAAAACACCCCCCGATTCCACTTTTTCTTCCCTGGGAACCATTTTGACGCCCTCAATAAAATGTTTGTGGAGTTTCTGTGTTGCCAAAATGTGATTTTCCGTAAGGTTTGAGAGTTGTGGGACGAGAATTATTGCCCTCACCTGACCCCAACACTGTCCCAGAGGGTTCTAGAAGGTTCCTTGTGTTTCTCGAAGGATCTAAAGGGGCCCCAGGGGGATCTAGATGGTTCCTCAGGGTCCTAGAAGGCCCTAAAGGGGACTCTGAATATTCTAGAAGGTTCCCCATGGTTCTGAAGGGGTCCCAAGAGGTCCTAGATAGTTCTTTTGGGTGCTAGAAGGGTCCAGGAAGGCCCCAAAGGGGTCCCAGATGAATCTAGAGGGTTCCTGGGTGTCCTAGAAGGGTCCTAGAAGGCCCTAAAGTGGGTCCCAGGTAGATCAGAGGGTTCCTCTGGCTTCTAGATGGCCCTAAAGGGGTCCCAGGGAGTTCTAGAAGGTTCCCGAGGGTCCTAGAAGGGACCTAGAAGACCCTAAAGGAGTCCCAGGGGGCTCTAGAGGGTCCCTGGGTTCCTAGAAGGTCCCAGGCCCCGCCCCCCTGCCCGCCCCCCCCCCATCTTTTTATCAGATCTGGGGGCGGGGCTTGGTTTAGGGGGTCAGTGCTGGTTGTTCGTCCTCAGTGATGGGCAACAGGTCTGTGGGGCTGGGTCGTTGTCACCCATGAGGATGTGCGGAGAGATGTTTTTGCTAGAAACTGCATCTGGAAAGGTGCCTGCCCTCAGGAATGTTCCCCAGGGAGCAGGGGTTCTTGCAGCCCCACAGCCCTGAGGCTGCTATTTCTTAGGTGTTTCTGTGCTCCACCGCTATGTCCTTGTGTTCTGCTCCCTGCAACCAGCTCAGGGAGACACCCTGACCCCAGCCAGGACAGAATCTGCTCTGCTGGCACCCAAAGGATTTTAATTACACCAAACACAGAGCTACAGGGTGAAATAGGAATAAAAAATAGAGGCAATGCCCAATTGTTCCTGCTGCTGTAGACAAAGAAAGACCGTTCCTGGTGTTCATGGCTCTCCCAGCTGCACAGTCCTCTCCTCCCTCCTGGCTGCCCCCAGTCCCACCACAGGGATGGGCTCTGCTGGCCTGGGGCTCAGGAACTGCTGAGCACTGAGCTCCTGGGTCCCAGCCTGTGCGTCCTCAGGGGGATAGGCCAGGGACATTTCTTTAGCATAGTCATAGCTCGTGCTCTCTGGAGATGGACAGCAGGCATCTCCCTCAGGTCCAAGGGCCCCAGCGCTGATCTGAGAGCACAGACTCGCCCCTGCAAGCAGCAAGACCATGGCGTGCCGATCCCATGAGGTGCCCCTCCTGGGCTGTGCATCACCTTCCTCCCTCTCTCACTCGCGGCCCTCCAAAGAAAACTCCATATCACCTTCCCCACTGGCACCAGGATGGCACTCAGGAAGCAGCAGTGCTCTCTTTCCCCTCTCATCTCCATATGTATCCCTGGGTCCTGCTCCCTTTTCTGGTGCCCCAGGCATTTCCCAGCCTCCCTGTCCCAACACGGGATCTTGTCCAGGGTCAGGAACGTCCCTGGCATCATCACAACTGTCTGCTGGGTCTCCTGCGAGTGAGACAGGTGTCTCTGAAAGGAGAAGGGATTTGGTGACACGGCGGAACTGTGTCCTGCAGAACACAGGACGGGAGGATGAGCAGGGATGTGGGGCTCAGACATTGATGTTGGCAGCACCACAGGAGACCCTACCGTGTCCTCTCCAGCTCTGACAGTGACACTCAGCAACAACGCTGTTCTTCCCATCGGCAGGTAGGAGAGATCAACCACTCCCTGCTCTCCAGTCCCTGGGGTGCAGCTCAGTGAGGGACCCCTCAGAATGGGAGCCTGGGGAGAGGCACAGCGGGGCTGAGGGGAGCGTGCTCTGCTGAACCGGCTCGTGGTCAACACTGCTGGGGGCAGGGGACACACAGCATGTGTGTAGGAGCGCTCAGGATTCCCCCAGTGCCCCTGGGACCAACCCCATCCCAGAGGGGCTCCCACAGCTGCCCTAGGACTGCCCTTTCCCTCAGCCCTTGGGTGCCACAGGGGATGCAGGGGTCAGGAAAGAGGAACCGACCCAGGCTGTGACGGGCAGGACTTGTGGGGAGGAAGCTCCTCTCCTGGGCCCAGGACCTGGCTGCTCTCCCCACACACCCCCACAGCACCAGCACTGCCGGGACTGTGGGTCAGGGGCTGCGGTGGGTCAGCCCTGGGTGGGACTGGGGAGAGAGTCTGCCAAATGTGCCCCCTGTGAGGGACACACACCCACCTGAGCTGCTGAACCTCGCCTGCTTCTCCCATGCTGGGCTGTTCCCGATCTCCTCATACAGGGACTCTGAGAAGGTCTCCCACGCTCTCTCAGAGCCTGCAGATGGAGCAGGGCTAGTTTGTGGACACACAGAGAGGGGACGGGACCCTGCTCTGCTCCCCAGCCCCATTCCCCTGGGCCAGTCCAGGGTTGTCCCACCCAACAGCCCCACTGTGCTGTCTGGGCACTGCTGCACCCTCTCAGGGAGGGTACATGCCCCCATGGAGATGTTCTATGGCAGCAACATCCTCACACCGTCTCTCAGAGACAACCCCTGTGCCCCTTTGTCCCTGGATCAGGTCCTGGTGCTGAGCTGGGAGCAGCTCCTGCCTTTTCTTTTCCCCTGTCTCTGGCCCCTCTCTGCTCCACATACCCGTAACACGGTCCATGCTCTGCTGTGGGGAGGTCAGGTCTGCATGGGGGAGCAGCCCTGGGACCTGAAACCTAGGGATAAACCGTGCTGCCCCCCACTCCTCCTGGCAGCTCCCCTGACCCAGGGCCCCTCCAGCGCTGCCCTGAGCTCTGTCCCTGCTCATTCTCAGCTGTCTCCCCTCTGATCCTGTCTCCCCCAGCCCAGCTCTGCTGATTCTTTCCTTACCCCATCCCTCTCTGGACTCTCTGTCCCTGGCTGCTGGTGGCCCATGGCCAGGCAGGTGATGGGGCAGTTCAGGGGGCAGCAGGCAGCACACATTCGTGTCCCCCACAACTCTGCCCTCGCCCCTCACTGACACCCACAGCCCCCTTGGTCTGGCTACGAGGCCCCTTCCCTACGGGCCATGGGGAAGGACCCACCTCTGTGCTCAACCCTGGCTCTTCGCACTTGACCAGCCAGGAGGGCCAGGAGCAGGCAGAGCAGGGCTCCCAGGATGATGCAGATGATGACGGGCAAGGAGACTCTTCCACTACCGCTCAGGCTCCCAGAGCAGTAGGGCCTGGGAGGGATCTGCAGGGGCAGGAAACCAGAAAGGGCAGCACAAGGTCTGGGAGAGGTGAGGCTGAGACACATGGCTCCCGCCCCCAATTAAAAGGTCTGAGTCACAGACAGTTTTCCACGGGTACCCATCACGGATCTCCACGTATCCTGAGTAGACACTGTCCCCTCCAACCAGCTGGATAAAGCCTGGAGAAACAAACCCCCCTGTGAGTTCCCAGCTCCTCGTGACAGTCACACACCCAAGTTCCCACCTCTTCTTCAGGGCAGCTTGCAGGCAGAGAGACCCACAGCCTCCCAGCAGCAACCCATAGGTGCTGATGGCACAAACACACCCAGGACCCCCTGCTGTCCCCAGGCATAACCACAGCACTTGTGGGCTCACCCCTGTCCCACCCCAAGGCACTGCTCAGACAAACTGCTGCTGTCCTGGAGACCCTGGGGTTGCACTGGCCCCAGCATTGCAGCATCCCCAGGACTCAAGGCTAAGGAGATGATCCCAGGTGCTGATGGCTGCTACAGCCTGATTTGCCCCACTGAGCTCATGGCTATGCTGAGGGACCTCTTGGGGCCACCGCCAATGTCCCTCACCCCCCAGCTTGGAGACGTGCTCTTAGCTGGGATGTGTAGCAGGGCATAGATGTGGTACAAAGGCACCTGTGGTTGTTGTCCCCACCAGCCCCCAGTTCCATTGCCAGCCTAGGGAGGGTCCTCAGTAGAGCCCTTGCCAGCGTCTGGGTGAAGGAGAGCAGGCAGAGGAGCAGCACTGGGCTGACCCAAGCTCCCTGAGCAGGGCAGGCACCAGAGGGCGACATCACAGAGGCCTTGGCCACAACCACGGGGTGGGGGGTGGGGGGGTGGAGGGCGTGGGGTGGGATCTACAGTTTGAGGAATCAGCAGCTCAAGGATACAGTGAAGATACAGATAACTGGATGGTTCTCTGAAGCAATGAACTGCTTATCACCTTTTCTGCCCCCAAATCCACCTTTTCTTCACCGCCAAACCACATTTTGTGCCCCCAGGCGGGTGCTGAGGCCCCTTCCCCCACCTCCATCACCCCACCCCACCCCCACCCCGTAGCTGTGGCCAAGGCCTCTGTGATGTCACCCTCTGTGATGTCACCTGTGGACTAGAAGGCCCCTGAGGTGTCCAGGGCAAAGTCCCCTCTGGCCTCACTCTCCAGCAGCACGTGGAGAGGGCAGGTGGTCTCTGCACTGGGAGCTGCCTGCATCTTGCTCGCTGTGTGAGGAGCGAAGCCCACAGAGAATCTCTGCCCCCACAGCCAAGGGTAGGGTCAGGGTTCACCCCTAAAGGTCTCCCAGGGGCATCTCGAGGGTTCTTCAGACTTGCAGAAGGACCTAAAGAAGTCTCTGAGGGTTCTAGAAGGTTCTTGGTGGTCCAAGAAGGGTCTCAGAAGGCCCTGAAGGGGCCCCAGGGGAATCTCGAGGGTGACCGCGTCCCCCTGTTGTCTTTCTTGTAGGGACAGGCCGAGACTCCGACCATGGGTCCTCGGTTCTGCAATTTTCTGTTTTTTGCCGTTCCCGGGATGCTGGGAGTGCTCGGGGCCTGGTGGCTCTATTCCCGCATGAAGAACAGAGCGGTGGAAGCCAAGGAGGAGAAAGAGGATGAAGAAAAGAAGAAGAAGGAGCCTTCAGTGAGACCTAAAGCTCCTGCAACACGTCCCGGCCCGTCCAAGGAAGAGCTAAAGAAGATCAACCCCCCCCCAGTCCTCAAGCAAAAGGGCTGGAACATGGACGACCTCATCGCTCAGAAGAGGATACAGAAGGAGCAGGAGGAGAGGGAGAAGACGGTTAATGAGAAGATGAAGAAGATTTTAGAGAACAAGAAGCTTAAGGTAGACAAGGAGAAGGTTGAGGAGAAGGTTGAGGAGACGGTTAAGAAGGAGAAGGAGAAGGAGGAGAAGGAGAAGGAGGAGGAGAAGGAGGAGGAGAAGGAGAAGGAGGAGGAGAAGGAGAAAGAGAAGGAGGAGGAGAAAGAGGAGGAGAAGGAGGAGGAGAAGGAGGAGGAGAAGGAGAAGGAGGAGGAGAAGGAGAAAGAGAAGGAGGAGGAGAAAGAGGAGGAGAAGGAGGAGGAGAAGGAGAAAGAGAAGGTTGAGGAGAAGGAGAAGAAGGAGATGGGGAAGGTTAAGGAGGTGAAGGAGAAGGTGAAGAAGGGGATTGAGCAGGTTAAAGAGAAGGTGAAGGGGAAGATAGAGAAGGCTAAGGAGAAGGTGAAGGAGAAGGTTGAGGAGACGGTTAAGAATGAGACGGAGAAGGAGGAGGAGGAGAAGGAGGAGGATAAGGAGAAAGAGAAGGAGGAGGAGAAGGAGAAGGAGAAGGAGGAGGAGAAGGAGAAAGAGAAGAATGTTCCATCAAAACCAAAACGAAGGAGCAGGAGACGCAAAAAGAGGGGGAACTGATAAGTCCCTTTCCAAAATCCTGTGGGTTTCTAGATGGTTCCTGGAGGTCCTAGAAGGCCCTAAAGGGGTCCCGGGGGGTTGGGTGGGGTCTAGGTGGTTCCTCAGTCTTCTAGAAGGCCCTAAAGGGGTCTCTGAGGGTTTTAGAATGTTCCTGGATGTCCTAGAAGGGTCCTTGAAGGGCCTAAAGGAATCCCAGTTGGATCTAGAGGGTTCCTGGTGGTCTTAGAAGGGTTCTTGAAGGCCCTAAAGGCATCCAGGAGTTTCTAGAAGGATCCTTGGGCTTCTAGAAGGCCCTTAAGGGGCTCTAGAGGAGATGAGGAGATACCAGATAGACTTCAAGGTAAGATCAAGCTCCAAGAGGACCCAAAACCCTCCGCGTGTCTTCTCCTATTACTCCTTCCACCTCTCCTTGAACCAATTAATGGGACAAGCCAGATGGAAATGAGGGTAAGTATCACGGTCTCCTTGCTCTTCTCCACTAACCCCAGTCCCACCAACCATCTCAGATACTTCGGGGTCTTCTAGAAGTTTCTTCAGGGTGGTCCCAGCATGAAGCTCCCCTTGGAAACTTTAGAACTTCTCTCGGGATTGGAAAAAACACCCCCCGATTCCACTTTTTCTTCCCTGGGAACCATTTTGACGCCCTCAATAAAATGTTTGTGGAGTTTCTGTGTTGCCAAAATGTGATTTTCCGTAAGGTTTGAGAGTTGTGGGACGAGAATTATTGCCCTCACCTGACCCCAACACTGTCCCAGAGGGTTCTAGAAGGTTCCTTGTGTTTCTCGAAGGATCTAAAGGGGCCCCAGGGGGATCTAGATGGTTCCTCAGGGTCCTAGAAGGCCCTAAAGGGGACTCTGAATATTCTAGAAGGTTCCCCATGGTTCTGAAGGGGTCCCAAGAGGTCCTAGATAGTTCTTTTGGGTGCTAGAAGGGTCCAGGAAGGCCCCAAAGGGGTCCCAGATGAATCTAGAGGGTTCCTGGGTGTCCTAGAAGGGTCCTAGAAGGCCCTAAAGTGGGTCCCAGGTAGATCAGAGGGTTCCTCTGGCTTCTAGATGGCCCTAAAGGGGTCCCAGGGAGTTCTAGAAGGTTCCCGAGGGTCCTAGAAGGGACCTAGAAGACCCTAAAGGAGTCCCAGGGGGCTCTAGAGGGTCCCTGGGTTCCTAGAAGGTCCCAGGCCCCGCCCCCCTGCCCGCCCACCCACCCCCATCTTTTTATCAGATCTGGGGGCGGGGCTTGGTTTAGGGGGTCAGTGCTGGTTGTTCGTCCTCAGTGATGGGCAACAGGTCTGTGGGGCTGGGTCGTTGTCACCCATGAGGATGTGCGGAGAGATGTTTTTGCTAGAAACTGCATCTGGAAAGGTGCCTGCCCTCAGGAATGTTCCCCAGGGAGCAGGGGTTCTTGCAGCCCCACAGCCCTGAGGCTGCTATTTCTTAGGTGTTTCTGTGCTCCACCGCTATGTCCTTGTGTTCTGTTCCCTGCAACCAGCTCAGGGAGACACCCTGACCCCAGCCAGGACAGAATCTGCTCTGCTGGCACCCAAAGGATTTTAATTACACCAAACACAGAGCTACGGGGTGAAATAGGAATAAAAAATAGAGGCAATGCCCAATTGTTCCTGCTGCTGTAGACAAAGAAAGACCGTTCCTGGTGTTCATGGCTCTCCCAGCTGCACAGTCCTCTCCTCCCTCCTGGCTGCCCCCAGTCCCACCACAGGGATGGGCTCTGCTGGCCTGGGGCTCAGGAACTGCTGAGCACTGAGCTCCTGGGTCCCAGCCTGTGCGTCCTCAGGGGGATAGGCCAGGGACATTTCTTTAGCATAGTCATAGCTCGTGCTCTCTGGAGATGGACAGCAGGCATCTCCCTCAGGTCCAAGGGCCCCAGCGCTGATCTGAGAGCACAGACTCGCCCCTGCAAGCAGCAAGACCATGGCGTGCCGATCCCATGATGTGCCCCTCCTGGGCTGTGCATCACCTTCCTCCCTCTCTCACTCGCGGCCCTCCAAAGAAAACTCCATATCACCTTCCCCACTGGCACCAGGATGGCACTCAGGAAGCAGCAGTGCTCTCTTTCCCCTCTCATCTCCATATGTATCCCTGGGTCCTGCTCCCTTTTCTGGTGCCCCAGGCATTTCCCAGCCTCCCTGTCCCAACACGGGATCTTGTCCAGGGTCAGGAACGTCCCTGGCATCATCACAACTGTCTGCTGGGTCTCCTGCGAGTGAGACAGGTGTCTCTGAAAGGAGAAGGGATTTGGTGACACGGCGGAACTGTGTCCTGCAGAACACAGGACGGGAGGATGAGCAGGGATGTGGGGCTCAGACATTGATGTTGGCAGCACCACAGGAGACCCTACCGTGTCCTCTCCAGCTCTGACAGTGACACTCAGCAACAACGCTGTTCTTCCCATCGGCAGGTAGGAGAGATCAACCACTCCCTGCTCTCCAGTCCCTGGGGTGCAGCTCAGTGAGGGACCCCTCAGAATGGGAGCCTGGGGAGAGGCACAGCGGGGCTGAGGGGAGCGTGCTCTGCTGAACCGGCTCGTGGTCAACACTGCTGGGGGCAGGGGACACACAGCATGTGTGTAGGAGCGCTCAGGATTCCCCCAGTGCCCCTGGGACCAACCCCATCCCAGAGGGGCTCCCACAGCTGCCCTAGGACTGCCCTTTCCCTCAGCCCTTGGGTGCCACAGGGGATGCAGGGGTCAGGAAAGAGGAACCGACCCAGGCTGTGACGGGCAGGACTTGTGGGGAGGAAGCTCCTCTCCTGGGCCCAGGACCTGGCTGCTCTCCCCACACACCCCCACAGCACCAGCACTGCCGGGACTGTGGGTCAGGGGCTGCGGTGGGTCAGCCCTGGGTGGGACTGGGGAGAGAGTCTGCCAAATGTGCCCCCTGTGAGGGACACACACCCACCTGAGCTGCTGAACCTCGCCTGCTTCTCCCATGCTGGGCTGTTCCCGATCTCCTCATACAGGGACTCTGAGAAGGTCTCCCACGCTCTCTCAGAGCCTGCAGATGGAGCAGGGCTAGTTTGTGGACACACAGAGAGGGGACGGGACCCTGCTCTGCTCCCCAGCCCCATTCCCCTGGGCCAGTCCAGGGTTGTCCCACCCAACAGCCCCACTGTGCTGTCTGGGCACTGCTGCACCCTCTCAGGGAGGGTACATGCCCCCATGGAGATGTTCTATGGCAGCAACATCCTCACACCGTCTCTCAGAGACAACCCCTGTGCCCCTTTGTCCCTGGATCAGGTCCTGGTGCTGAGCTGGGAGCAGCTCCTGCCTTTTCTTTTCCCCTGTCTCTGGCCCCTCTCTGCTCCACATACCCGTAACACGGTCCATGCTCTGCTGTGGGGAGGTCAGGTCTGCATGGGGGAGCAGCCCTGGGACCTGAAACCTAGGGATAAACCGTGCTGCCCCCCACTCCTCCTGGCAGCTCCCCTGACCCAGGGCCCCTCCAGCGCTGCCCTGAGCTCTGTCCCTGCTCATTCTCAGCTGTCTCCCCTCTGATCCTGTCTCCCCCAGCCCAGCTCTGCTGATTCTTTCCTTACCCCATCCCTCTCTGGACTCTCTGTCCCTGGCTGCTGGTGGCCCATGGCCAGGCAGGTGATGGGGCAGTTCAGGGGGCAGCAGGCAGCACACATTCGTGTCCCCCACAACTCTGCCCTCGCCCCTCACTGACACCCACAGCCCCCTTGGTCTGGCTACGAGGCCCCTTCCCTACGGGCCATGGGGAAGGACCCACCTCTGTGCTCAACCCTGGCTCTTCGCACTTGACCAGCCAGGAGGGCCAGGAGCAGGCAGAGCAGGGCTCCCAGGATGATGCAGATGATGACGGGCAAGGAGACTCTTCCACTACCGCTCAGGCTCCCAGAGCAGTAGGGCCTGGGAGGGATCTGCAGGGGCAGGAAACCAGAAAGGGCAGCACAAGGTCTGGGAGAGGTGAGGCTGAGACACATGGCTCCCGCCCCCAATTAAAAGGTCTGAGTCACAGACAGTTTTCCACGGGTACCCATCACGGATCTCCACGTATCCTGAGTAGACACTGTCCCCTCCAACCAGCTGGATAAAGCCTGGAGAAACAAACCCCCCTGTGAGTTCCCAGCTCCTCGTGACAGTCACACACCCAAGTTCCCACCTCTTCTTCAGGGCAGCTTGCAGGCAGAGAGACCCACAGCCTCCCAGCAGCAACCCATAGGTGCTGATGGCACAAACACACCCAGGACCCCCTGCTGTCCCCAGGCATAACCACAGCACTTGTGGGCTCACCCCTGTCCCACCCCAAGGCACTGCTCAGACAAACTGCTGCTGTCCTGGAGACCCTGGGGTTGCACTGGCCCCAGCATTGCAGCATCCCCAGGACTCAAGGCTAAGGAGATGATCCCAGGTGCTGATGGCTGCTACAGCCTGATTTGCCCCACTGAGCTCATGGCTATGCTGAGGGACCTCTTGGGGCCACCGCCAATGTCCCTCACCCCCCAGCTTGGAGACGTGCTCTTAGCTGGGATGTGTAGCAGGGCATAGATGTGGTACAAAGGCACCTGTGGTTGTTGTCCCCACCAGCCCCCAGTTCCATTGCCAGCCTAGGGAGGGTCCTCAGTAGAGCCCTTGCCAGCGTCTGGGTGAAGGAGAGCAGGCAGAGGAGCAGCACTGGGCTGACCCAAGCTCCCTGAGCAGGGCAGGCACCAGAGGGCGACATCACAGAGGCCTTGGCCACAACCACGGGGTGGGGGGTGGGGGGGTGGAGGGCGTGGGGTGGGATCTACAGTTTGAGGAATCAGCAGCTCAAGGATACAGTGAAGATACAGATAACTGGATGGTTCTCTGAAGCAATGAACTGCTTATCACCTTTTCTGCCCCCAAATCCACCTTTTCTTCACCGCCAAACCACATTTTGTGCCCCCAGGCGGGTGCTGAGGCCCCTTCCCCCACCTCCATCACCCCACCCCACCCCCACCCCGTAGCTGTGGCCAAGGCCTCTGTGATGTCACCCTCTGTGATGTCACCTGTGGACTAGAAGGCCCCTGAGGTGTCCAGGGCAAAGTCCCCTCTGGCCTCACTCTCCAGCAGCACGTGGAGAGGGCAGGTGGTCTCTGCACTGGGAGCTGCCTGCATCTTGCTCGCTGTGTGAGGAGCGAAGCCCACAGAGAATCTCTGCCCCCACAGCCAAGGGTAGGGTCAGGGTTCACCCCTAAAGGTCTCCCAGGGGCATCTCGAGGGTTCTTCAGACTTGCAGAAGGACCTAAAGAAGTCTCTGAGGGTTCTAGAAGGTTCTTGGTGGTCCAAGAAGGGTCTCAGAAGGCCCTGAAGGGGCCCCAGGGGAATCTCGAGGGTGACCGCGTCCCCCTGTTGTCTTTCTTGTAGGGACAGGCCGAGACTCCGACCATGGGTCCTCGGTTCTGCAATTTTCTGTTTTTTGCCGTTCCCGGGATGCTGGGAGTGCTCGGGGCCTGGTGGCTCTATTCCCGCATGAAGAACAGAGCGGTGGAAGCCAAGGAGGAGAAAGAGGATGAAGAAAAGAAGAAGAAGGAGCCTTCAGTGAGACCTAAAGCTCCTGCAACACGTCCCGGCCCGTCCAAGGAAGAGCTAAAGAAGATCAACCCCCCCCCAGTCCTCAAGCAAAAGGGCTGGAACATGGACGACCTCATCGCTCAGAAGAGGATACAGAAGGAGCAGGAGGAGAGGGAGAAGACGGTTAATGAGAAGATGAAGAAGATTTTAGAGAACAAGAAGCTTAAGGTAGACAAGGAGAAGGTTGAGGAGAAGGTTGAGGAGACGGTTAAGAAGGAGAAGGAGAAGGAGGAGAAGGAGAAGGAGGAGGAGAAGGAGGAGGAGAAGGAGAAGGAGGAGGAGAAGGAGAAAGAGAAGGAGGAGGAGAAAGAGGAGGAGAAGGAGGAGGAGAAGGAGGAGGAGAAGGAGAAGGAGGAGGAGAAGGAGAAAGAGAAGGAGGAGGAGAAAGAGGAGGAGAAGGAGGAGGAGAAGGAGAAAGAGAAGGTTGAGGAGAAGGAGAAGAAGGAGATGGGGAAGGTTAAGGAGGTGAAGGAGAAGGTGAAGAAGGGGATTGAGCAGGTTAAAGAGAAGGTGAAGGGGAAGATAGAGAAGGCTAAGGAGAAGGTGAAGGAGAAGGTTGAGGAGACGGTTAAGAATGAGACGGAGAAGGAGGAGGAGGAGAAGGAGGAGGATAAGGAGAAAGAGAAGGAGGAGGAGAAGGAGAAGGAGAAGGAGGAGGAGAAGGAGAAAGAGAAGAATGTTCCATCAAAACCAAAACGAAGGAGCAGGAGACGCAAAAAGAGGGGGAACTGATAAGTCCCTTTCCAAAATCCTGTGGGTTTCTAGATGGTTCCTGGAGGTCCTAGAAGGCCCTAAAGGGGTCCCGGGGGGTTGGGTGGGGTCTAGGTGGTTCCTCAGTCTTCTAGAAGGCCCTAAAGGGGTCTCTGAGGGTTTTAGAATGTTCCTGGATGTCCTAGAAGGGTCCTTGAAGGGCCTAAAGGAATCCCAGTTGGATCTAGAGGGTTCCTGGTGGTCTTAGAAGGGTTCTTGAAGGCCCTAAAGGCATCCAGGAGTTTCTAGAAGGATCCTTGGGCTTCTAGAAGGCCCTTAAGGGGCTCTAGAGGAGATGAGGAGATACCAGATAGACTTCAAGGTAAAATCAAGCTCCAAGAGGACCCAAAACCCTCCGCGTGTCTTCTCCTATTACTCCTTCCACCTCTCCTTGAACCAATTAATGGGACAAGCCAGATGGAAATGAGGGTAAGTATCACGGTCTCCTTGCTCTTCTCCACTAACCCCAGTCCCACCAACCATCTCAGATACTTCGGGGTCTTCTAGAAGTTTCTTCAGGGTGGTCCCAGCATGAAGCTCCCCTTGGAAACTTTAGAACTTCTCTCGGGATTGGAAAAAACACCCCCCGATTCCACTTTTTCTTCCCTGGGAACCATTTTGACGCCCTCAATAAAATGTTTGTGGAGTTTCTGTGTTGCCAAAATGTGATTTTCCGTAAGGTTTGAGAGTTGTGGGACGAGAATTATTGCCCTCACCTGACCCCAACACTGTCCCAGAGGGTTCTAGAAGGTTCCTTGTGTTTCTCGAAGGATCTAAAGGGGCCCCAGGGGGATCTAGATGGTTCCTCAGGGTCCTAGAAGGCCCTAAAGGGGACTCTGAATATTCTAGAAGGTTCCCCATGGTTCTGAAGGGGTCCCAAGAGGTCCTAGATAGTTCTTTTGGGTGCTAGAAGGGTCCAGGAAGGCCCCAAAGGGGTCCCAGATGAATCTAGAGGGTTCCTGGGTGTCCTAGAAGGGTCCTAGAAGGCCCTAAAGTGGGTCCCAGGTAGATCAGAGGGTTCCTCTGGCTTCTAGATGGCCCTAAAGGGGTCCCAGGGAGTTCTAGAAGGTTCCCGAGGGTCCTAGAAGGGACCTAGAAGACCCTAAAGGGGTCCCAGGGGGCTCTAGAGGGTCCCTGGGTTCCTAGAAGGTCCCAGGCCCCGCCCCCCTGCCCGCCCCCCCCCCATCTTTTTATCAGATCTGGGGGCGGGGCTTGGTTTAGGGGGTCAGTGCTGGTTGTTCGTCCTCAGTGATGGGCAACAGGTCTGTGGGGCTGGGTCGTTGTCACCCATGAGGATGTGCGGAGAGATGTTTTTGCTAGAAACTGCATCTGGAAAGGTGCCTGCCCTCAGGAATGTTCCCCAGGGAGCAGGGGTTCTTGCAGCCCCACAGCCCTGAGGCTGCTATTTCTTAGGTGTTTCTGTGCTCCACCGCTATGTCCTTGTGTTCTGCTCCCTGCAACCAGCTCAGGGAGACACCCTGACCCCAGCCAGGACAGAATCTGCTCTGCTGGCACCCAAAGGATTTTAATTACACCAAACACAGAGCTACAGGGTGAAATAGGAATAAAAAATAGAGGCAATGCCCAATTGTTCCTGCTGCTGTAGACAAAGAAAGACCGTTCCTGGTGTTCATGGCTCTCCCAGCTGCACAGTCCTCTCCTCCCTCCTGGCTGCCCCCAGTCCCACCACAGGGATGGGCTCTGCTGGCCTGGGGCTCAGGAACTGCTGAGCACTGAGCTCCTGGGTCCCAGCCTGTGCGTCCTCAGGGGGATAGGCCAGGGACATTTCTTTAGCATAGTCATAGCTCGTGCTCTCTGGAGATGGACAGCAGGCATCTCCCTCAGGTCCAAGGGCCCCAGCGCTGATCTGAGAGCACAGACTCGCCCCTGCAAGCAGCAAGACCATGGCGTGCCGATCCCATGAGGTGCCCCTCCTGGGCTGTGCATCACCTTCCTCCCTCTCTCACTCGCGGCCCTCCAAAGAAAACTCCATATCACCTTCCCCACTGGCACCAGGATGGCACTCAGGAAGCAGCAGTGCTCTCTTTCCCCTCTCATCTCCATATGTATCCCTGGGTCCTGCTCCCTTTTCTGGTGCCCCAGGCATTTCCCAGCCTCCCTGTCCCAACACGGGATCTTGTCCAGGGTCAGGAACGTCCCTGGCATCATCACAACTGTCTGCTGGGTCTCCTGCGAGTGAGACAGGTGTCTCTGAAAGGAGAAGGGATTTGGTGACACGGCGGAACTGTGTCCTGCAGAACACAGGACGGGAGGATGAGCAGGGATGTGGGGCTCAGACATTGATGTTGGCAGCACCACAGGAGACCCTACCGTGTCCTCTCCAGCTCTGACAGTGACACTCAGCAACAACGCTGTTCTTCCCATCGGCAGGTAGGAGAGATCAACCACTCCCTGCTCTCCAGTCCCTGGGGTGCAGCTCAGTGAGGGACCCCTCAGAATGGGAGCCTGGGGAGAGGCACAGCGGGGCTGAGGGGAGCGTGCTCTGCTGAACCGGCTCGTGGTCAACACTGCTGGGGGCAGGGGACACACAGCATGTGTGTAGGAGCGCTCAGGATTCCCCCAGTGCCCCTGGGACCAACCCCATCCCAGAGGGGCTCCCACAGCTGCCCTAGGACTGCCCTTTCCCTCAGCCCTTGGGTGCCACAGGGGATGCAGGGGTCAGGAAAGAGGAACCGACCCAGGCTGTGACGGGCAGGACTTGTGGGGAGGAAGCTCCTCTCCTGGGCCCAGGACCTGGCTGCTCTCCCCACACACCCCCACAGCACCAGCACTGCCGGGACTGTGGGTCAGGGGCTGCGGTGGGTCAGCCCTGGGTGGGACTGGGGAGAGAGTCTGCCAAATGTGCCCCCTGTGAGGGACACACACCCACCTGAGCTGCTGAACCTCGCCTGCTTCTCCCATGCTGGGCTGTTCCCGATCTCCTCATACAGGGACTCTGAGAAGGTCTCCCACGCTCTCTCAGAGCCTGCAGATGGAGCAGGGCTAGTTTGTGGACACACAGAGAGGGGACGGGACCCTGCTCTGCTCCCCAGCCCCATTCCCCTGGGCCAGTCCAGGGTTGTCCCACCCAACAGCCCCACTGTGCTGTCTGGGCACTGCTGCACCCTCTCAGGGAGGGTACATGCCCCCATGGAGATGTTCTATGGCAGCAACATCCTCACACCGTCTCTCAGAGACAACCCCTGTGCCCCTTTGTCCCTGGATCAGGTCCTGGTGCTGAGCTGGGAGCAGCTCCTGCCTTTTCTTTTCCCCTGTCTCTGGCCCCTCTCTGCTCCACATACCCGTAACACGGTCCATGCTCTGCTGTGGGGAGGTCAGGTCTGCATGGGGGAGCAGCCCTGGGACCTGAAACCTAGGGATAAACCGTGCTGCCCCCCACTCCTCCTGGCAGCTCCCCTGACCCAGGGCCCCTCCAGCGCTGCCCTGAGCTCTGTCCCTGCTCATTCTCAGCTGTCTCCCCTCTGATCCTGTCTCCCCCAGCCCAGCTCTGCTGATTCTTTCCTTACCCCATCCCTCTCTGGACTCTCTGTCCCTGGCTGCTGGTGGCCCATGGCCAGGCAGGTGATGGGGCAGTTCAGGGGGCAGCAGGCAGCACACATTCGTGTCCCCCACAACTCTGCCCTCGCCCCTCACTGACACCCACAGCCCCCTTGGTCTGGCTACGAGGCCCCTTCCCTACGGGCCATGGGGAAGGACCCACCTCTGTGCTCAACCCTGGCTCTTCGCACTTGACCAGCCAGGAGGGCCAGGAGCAGGCAGAGCAGGGCTCCCAGGATGATGCAGATGATGACGGGCAAGGAGACTCTTCCACTACCGCTCAGGCTCCCAGAGCAGTAGGGCCTGGGAGGGATCTGCAGGGGCAGGAAACCAGAAAGGGCAGCACAAGGTCTGGGAGAGGTGAGGCTGAGACACATGGCTCCCGCCCCCAATTAAAAGGTCTGAGTCACAGACAGTTTTCCACGGGTACCCATCACGGATCTCCACGTATCCTGAGTAGACACTGTCCCCTCCAACCAGCTGGATAAAGCCTGGAGAAACAAACCCCCCTGTGAGTTCCCAGCTCCTCGTGACAGTCACACACCCAAGTTCCCACCTCTTCTTCAGGGCAGCTTGCAGGCAGAGAGACCCACAGCCTCCCAGCAGCAACCCATAGGTGCTGATGGCACAAACACACCCAGGACCCCCTGCTGTCCCCAGGCATAACCACAGCACTTGTGGGCTCACCCCTGTCCCACCCCAAGGCACTGCTCAGACAAACTGCTGCTGTCCTGGAGACCCTGGGGTTGCACTGGCCCCAGCATTGCAGCATCCCCAGGACTCAAGGCTAAGGAGATGATCCCAGGTGCTGATGGCTGCTACAGCCTGATTTGCCCCACTGAGCTCATGGCTATGCTGAGGGACCTCTTGGGGCCACCGCCAATGTCCCTCACCCCCCAGCTTGGAGACGTGCTCTTAGCTGGGATGTGTAGCAGGGCATAGATGTGGTACAAAGGCACCTGTGGTTGTTGTCCCCACCAGCCCCCAGTTCCATTGCCAGCCTAGGGAGGGTCCTCAGTAGAGCCCTTGCCAGCGTCTGGGTGAAGGAGAGCAGGCAGAGGAGCAGCACTGGGCTGACCCAAGCTCCCTGAGCAGGGCAGGCACCAGAGGGCGACATCACAGAGGCCTTGGCCACAACCACGGGGTGGGGGGTGGGGGGGTGGAGGGCGTGGGGTGGGATCTACAGTTTGAGGAATCAGCAGCTCAAGGATACAGTGAAGATATAGATAACTGGATGGTTCTCTGAAGCAATGAACTGCTTATCACCTTTTCTGCCCCCAAATCCACCTTTTCTTCACCGCCAAACCACATTTTGTGCCCCCAGGCGGGTGCTGAGGCCCCTTCCCCCACCTCCATCACCCCACCCCACCCCCACCCCGTAGCTGTGGCCAAGGCCTCTGTGATGTCACCCTCTGTGATGTCACCTGTGGACTAGAAGGCCCCTGAGGTGTCCAGGGCAAAGTCCCCTCTGGCCTCACTCTCCAGCAGCACGTGGAGAGGGCAGGTGGTCTCTGCACTGGGAGCTGCCTGCATCTTGCTCGCTGTGTGAGGAGCGAAGCCCACAGAGAATCTCTGCCCCCACAGCCAAGGGTAGGGTCAGGGTTCACCCCTAAAGGTCTCCCAGGGGCATCTCGAGGGTTCTTCAGACTTGCAGAAGGACCTAAAGAAGTCTCTGAGGGTTCTAGAAGGTTCTTGGTGGTCCAAGAAGGGTCTCAGAAGGCCCTGAAGGGGCCCCAGGGGAATCTCGAGGGTGACCGCGTCCCCCTGTTGTCTTTCTTGTAGGGACAGGCCGAGACTCCGACCATGGGTCCTCGGTTCTGCAATTTTCTGTTTTTTGCCGTTCCCGGGATGCTGGGAGTGCTCGGGGCCTGGTGGCTCTATTCCCGCATGAAGAACAGAGCGGTGGAAGCCAAGGAGGAGAAAGAGGATGAAGAAAAGAAGAAGAAGGAGCCTTCAGTGAGACCTAAAGCTCCTGCAACACGTCCCGGCCCGTCCAAGGAAGAGCTAAAGAAGATCAACCCCCCCCCAGTCCTCAAGCAAAAGGGCTGGAACATGGACGACCTCATCGCTCAGAAGAGGATACAGAAGGAGCAGGAGGAGAGGGAGAAGACGGTTAATGAGAAGATGAAGAAGATTTTAGAGAACAAGAAGCTTAAGGTAGACAAGGAGAAGGTTGAGGAGAAGGTTGAGGAGACGGTTAAGAAGGAGAAGGAGAAGGAGGAGAAGGAGAAGGAGGAGGAGAAGGAGGAGGAGAAGGAGAAGGAGGAGGAGAAGGAGAAAGAGAAGGAGGAGGAGAAAGAGGAGGAGAAGGAGGAGGAGAAGGAGGAGGAGAAGGAGAAGGAGGAGGAGAAGGAGAAAGAGAAGGAGGAGGAGAAAGAGGAGGAGAAGGAGGAGGAGAAGGAGAAAGAGAAGGTTGAGGAGAAGGAGAAGAAGGAGATGGGGAAGGTTAAGGAGGTGAAGGAGAAGGTGAAGAAGGGGATTGAGCAGGTTAAAGAGAAGGTGAAGGGGAAGATAGAGAAGGCTAAGGAGAAGGTGAAGGAGAAGGTTGAGGAGACGGTTAAGAATGAGACGGAGAAGGAGGAGGAGGAGAAGGAGGAGGATAAGGAGAAAGAGAAGGAGGAGGAGAAGGAGAAGGAGAAGGAGGAGGAGAAGGAGAAAGAGAAGAATGTTCCATCAAAACCAAAACGAAGGAGCAGGAGACGCAAAAAGAGGGGGAACTGATAAGTCCCTTTCCAAAATCCTGTGGGTTTCTAGATGGTTCCTGGAGGTCCTAGAAGGCCCTAAAGGGGTCCCGGGGGGTTGGGTGGGGTCTAGGTGGTTCCTCAGTCTTCTAGAAGGCCCTAAAGGGGTCTCTGAGGGTTTTAGAATGTTCCTGGATGTCCTAGAAGGGTCCTTGAAGGGCCTAAAGGAATCCCAGTTGGATCTAGAGGGTTCCTGGTGGTCTTAGAAGGGTTCTTGAAGGCCCTAAAGGCATCCAGGAGTTTCTAGAAGGATCCTTGGGCTTCTAGAAGGCCCTTAAGGGGCTCTAGAGGAGATGAGGAGATACCAGATAGACTTCAAGGTAAAATCAAGCTCCAAGAGGACCCAAAACCCTCCGCGTGTCTTCTCCTATTACTCCTTCCACCTCTCCTTGAACCAATTAATGGGACAAGCCAGATGGAAATGAGGGTAAGTATCACGGTCTCCTTGCTCTTCTCCACTAACCCCAGTCCCACCAACCATCTCAGATACTTCGGGGTCTTCTAGAAGTTTCTTCAGGGTGGTCCCAGCATGAAGCTCCCCTTGGAAACTTTAGAACTTCTCTCGGGATTGGAAAAAACACCCCCCGATTCCACTTTTTCTTCCCTGGGAACCATTTTGACGCCCTCAATAAAATGTTTGTGGAGTTTCTGTGTTGCCAAAATGTGATTTTCCGTAAGGTTTGAGAGTTGTGGGACGAGAATTATTGCCCTCACCTGACCCCAACACTGTCCCAGAGGGTTCTAGAAGGTTCCTTGTGTTTCTCGAAGGATCTAAAGGGGCCCCAGGGGGATCTAGATGGTTCCTCAGGGTCCTAGAAGGCCCTAAAGGGGACTCTGAATATTCTAGAAGGTTCCCCATGGTTCTGAAGGGGTCCCAAGAGGTCCTAGATAGTTCTTTTGGGTGCTAGAAGGGTCCAGGAAGGCCCCAAAGGGGTCCCAGATGAATCTAGAGGGTTCCTGGGTGTCCTAGAAGGGTCCTAGAAGGCCCTAAAGTGGGTCCCAGGTAGATCAGAGGGTTCCTCTGGCTTCTAGATGGCCCTAAAGGGGTCCCAGGGAGTTCTAGAAGGTTCCCGAGGGTCCTAGAAGGGACCTAGAAGACCCTAAAGGGGTCCCAGGGGGCTCTAGAGGGTCCCTGGGTTCCTAGAAGGTCCCAGGCCCCGCCCCCCTGCCCGCCCCCCCCCCATCTTTTTATCAGATCTGGGGGCGGGGCTTGGTTTAGGGGGTCAGTGCTGGTTGTTCGTCCTCAGTGATGGGCAACAGGTCTGTGGGGCTGGGTCGTTGTCACCCATGAGGATGTGCGGAGAGATGTTTTTGCTAGAAACTGCATCTGGAAAGGTGCCTGCCCTCAGGAATGTTCCCCAGGGAGCAGGGGTTCTTGCAGCCCCACAGCCCTGAGGCTGCTATTTCTTAGGTGTTTCTGTGCTCCACCGCTATGTCCTTGTGTTCTGCTCCCTGCAACCAGCTCAGGGAGACACCCTGACCCCAGCCAGGACAGAATCTGCTCTGCTGGCACCCAAAGGATTTTAATTACACCAAACACAGAGCTACAGGGTGAAATAGGAATAAAAAATAGAGGCAATGCCCAATTGTTCCTGCTGCTGTAGACAAAGAAAGACCGTTCCTGGTGTTCATGGCTCTCCCAGCTGCACAGTCCTCTCCTCCCTCCTGGCTGCCCCCAGTCCCACCACAGGGATGGGCTCTGCTGGCCTGGGGCTCAGGAACTGCTGAGCACTGAGCTCCTGGGTCCCAGCCTGTGCGTCCTCAGGGGGATAGGCCAGGGACATTTCTTTAGCATAGTCATAGCTCGTGCTCTCTGGAGATGGACAGCAGGCATCTCCCTCAGGTCCAAGGGCCCCAGCGCTGATCTGAGAGCACAGACTCGCCCCTGCAAGCAGCAAGACCATGGCGTGCCGATCCCATGAGGTGCCCCTCCTGGGCTGTGCATCACCTTCCTCCCTCTCTCACTCGCGGCCCTCCAAAGAAAACTCCATATCACCTTCCCCACTGGCACCAGGATGGCACTCAGGAAGCAGCAGTGCTCTCTTTCCCCTCTCATCTCCATATGTATCCCTGGGTCCTGCTCCCTTTTCTGGTGCCCCAGGCATTTCCCAGCCTCCCTGTCCCAACACGGGATCTTGTCCAGGGTCAGGAACGTCCCTGGCATCATCACAACTGTCTGCTGGGTCTCCTGCGAGTGAGACAGGTGTCTCTGAAAGGAGAAGGGATTTGGTGACACGGCGGAACTGTGTCCTGCAGAACACAGGACGGGAGGATGAGCAGGGATGTGGGGCTCAGACATTGATGTTGGCAGCACCACAGGAGACCCTACCGTGTCCTCTCCAGCTCTGACAGTGACACTCAGCAACAACGCTGTTCTTCCCATCGGCAGGTAGGAGAGATCAACCACTCCCTGCTCTCCAGTCCCTGGGGTGCAGCTCAGTGAGGGACCCCTCAGAATGGGAGCCTGGGGAGAGGCACAGCGGGGCTGAGGGGAGCGTGCTCTGCTGAACCGGCTCGTGGTCAACACTGCTGGGGGCAGGGGACACACAGCATGTGTGTAGGAGCGCTCAGGATTCCCCCAGTGCCCCTGGGACCAACCCCATCCCAGAGGGGCTCCCACAGCTGCCCTAGGACTGCCCTTTCCCTCAGCCCTTGGGTGCCACAGGGGATGCAGGGGTCAGGAAAGAGGAACCGACCCAGGCTGTGACGGGCAGGACTTGTGGGGAGGAAGCTCCTCTCCTGGGCCCAGGACCTGGCTGCTCTCCCCACACACCCCCACAGCACCAGCACTGCCGGGACTGTGGGTCAGGGGCTGCGGTGGGTCAGCCCTGGGTGGGACTGGGGAGAGAGTCTGCCAAATGTGCCCCCTGTGAGGGACACACACCCACCTGAGCTGCTGAACCTCGCCTGCTTCTCCCATGCTGGGCTGTTCCCGATCTCCTCATACAGGGACTCTGAGAAGGTCTCCCACGCTCTCTCAGAGCCTGCAGATGGAGCAGGGCTAGTTTGTGGACACACAGAGAGGGGACGGGACCCTGCTCTGCTCCCCAGCCCCATTCCCCTGGGCCAGTCCAGGGTTGTCCCACCCAACAGCCCCACTGTGCTGTCTGGGCACTGCTGCACCCTCTCAGGGAGGGTACATGCCCCCATGGAGATGTTCTATGGCAGCAACATCCTCACACCGTCTCTCAGAGACAACCCCTGTGCCCCTTTGTCCCTGGATCAGGTCCTGGTGCTGAGCTGGGAGCAGCTCCTGCCTTTTCTTTTCCCCTGTCTCTGGCCCCTCTCTGCTCCACATACCCGTAACACGGTCCATGCTCTGCTGTGGGGAGGTCAGGTCTGCATGGGGGAGCAGCCCTGGGACCTGAAACCTAGGGATAAACCGTGCTGCCCCCCACTCCTCCTGGCAGCTCCCCTGACCCAGGGCCCCTCCAGCGCTGCCCTGAGCTCTGTCCCTGCTCATTCTCAGCTGTCTCCCCTCTGATCCTGTCTCCCCCAGCCCAGCTCTGCTGATTCTTTCCTTACCCCATCCCTCTCTGGACTCTCTGTCCCTGGCTGCTGGTGGCCCATGGCCAGGCAGGTGATGGGGCAGTTCAGGGGGCAGCAGGCAGCACACATTCGTGTCCCCCACAACTCTGCCCTCGCCCCTCACTGACACCCACAGCCCCCTTGGTCTGGCTACGAGGCCCCTTCCCTACGGGCCATGGGGAAGGACCCACCTCTGTGCTCAACCCTGGCTCTTCGCACTTGACCAGCCAGGAGGGCCAGGAGCAGGCAGAGCAGGGCTCCCAGGATGATGCAGATGATGACGGGCAAGGAGACTCTTCCACTACCGCTCAGGCTCCCAGAGCAGTAGGGCCTGGGAGGGATCTGCAGGGGCAGGAAACCAGAAAGGGCAGCACAAGGTCTGGGAGAGGTGAGGCTGAGACACATGGCTCCCGCCCCCAATTAAAAGGTCTGAGTCACAGACAGTTTTCCACGGGTACCCATCACGGATCTCCACGTATCCTGAGTAGACACTGTCCCCTCCAACCAGCTGGATAAAGCCTGGAGAAACAAACCCCCCTGTGAGTTCCCAGCTCCTCGTGACAGTCACACACCCAAGTTCCCACCTCTTCTTCAGGGCAGCTTGCAGGCAGAGAGACCCACAGCCTCCCAGCAGCAACCCATAGGTGCTGATGGCACAAACACACCCAGGACCCCCTGCTGTCCCCAGGCATAACCACAGCACTTGTGGGCTCACCCCTGTCCCACCCCAAGGCACTGCTCAGACAAACTGCTGCTGTCCTGGAGACCCTGGGGTTGCACTGGCCCCAGCATTGCAGCATCCCCAGGACTCAAGGCTAAGGAGATGATCCCAGGTGCTGATGGCTGCTACAGCCTGATTTGCCCCACTGAGCTCATGGCTATGCTGAGGGACCTCTTGGGGCCACCGCCAATGTCCCTCACCCCCCAGCTTGGAGACGTGCTCTTAGCTGGGATGTGTAGCAGGGCATAGATGTGGTACAAAGGCACCTGTGGTTGTTGTCCCCACCAGCCCCCAGTTCCATTGCCAGCCTAGGGAGGGTCCTCAGTAGAGCCCTTGCCAGCGTCTGGGTGAAGGAGAGCAGGCAGAGGAGCAGCACTGGGCTGACCCAAGCTCCCTGAGCAGGGCAGGCACCAGAGGGCGACATCACAGAGGCCTTGGCCACAACCACGGGGTGGGGGGTGGGGGGGTGGAGGGCGTGGGGTGGGATCTACAGTTTGAGGAATCAGCAGCTCAAGGATACAGTGAAGATACAGATAACTGGATGGTTCTCTGAAGCAATGAACTGCTTATCACCTTTTCTGCCCCCAAATCCACCTTTTCTTCACCGCCAAACCACATTTTGTGCCCCCAGGCGGGTGCTGAGGCCCCTTCCCCCACCTCCATCACCCCACCCCACCCCCACCCCGTAGCTGTGGCCAAGGCCTCTGTGATGTCACCCTCTGTGATGTCACCTGTGGACTAGAAGGCCCCTGAGGTGTCCAGGGCAAAGTCCCCTCTGGCCTCACTCTCCAGCAGCACGTGGAGAGGGCAGGTGGTCTCTGCACTGGGAGCTGCCTGCATCTTGCTCGCTGTGTGAGGAGCGAAGCCCACAGAGAATCTCTGCCCCCACAGCCAAGGGTAGGGTCAGGGTTCACCCCTAAAGGTCTCCCAGGGGCATCTCGAGGGTTCTTCAGACTTGCAGAAGGACCTAAAGAAGTCTCTGAGGGTTCTAGAAGGTTCTTGGTGGTCCAAGAAGGGTCTCAGAAGGCCCTGAAGGGGCCCCAGGGGAATCTCGAGGGTGACCGCGTCCCCCTGTTGTCTTTCTTGTAGGGACAGGCCGAGACTCCGACCATGGGTCCTCGGTTCTGCAATTTTCTGTTTTTTGCCGTTCCCGGGATGCTGGGAGTGCTCGGGGCCTGGTGGCTCTATTCCCGCATGAAGAACAGAGCGGTGGAAGCCAAGGAGGAGAAAGAGGATGAAGAAAAGAAGAAGAAGGAGCCTTCAGTGAGACCTAAAGCTCCTGCAACACGTCCCGGCCCGTCCAAGGAAGAGCTAAAGAAGATCAACCCCCCCCCAGTCCTCAAGCAAAAGGGCTGGAACATGGACGACCTCATCGCTCAGAAGAGGATACAGAAGGAGCAGGAGGAGAGGGAGAAGACGGTTAATGAGAAGATGAAGAAGATTTTAGAGAACAAGAAGCTTAAGGTAGACAAGGAGAAGGTTGAGGAGAAGGTTGAGGAGACGGTTAAGAAGGAGAAGGAGAAGGAGGAGAAGGAGAAGGAGGAGGAGAAGGAGGAGGAGAAGGAGAAGGAGGAGGAGAAGGAGAAAGAGAAGGAGGAGGAGAAAGAGGAGGAGAAGGAGGAGGAGAAGGAGGAGGAGGAGGAGAAGGAGAAAGAGAAGGAGGAGGAGAAAGAGGAGGAGAAGGAGGAGGAGAAGGAGAAAGAGAAGGTTGAGGAGAAGGAGAAGAAGGAGATGGGGAAGGTTAAGGAGGTGAAGGAGAAGGTGAAGAAGGGGATTGAGCAGGTTAAAGAGAAGGTGAAGGGGAAGATAGAGAAGGCTAAGGAGAAGGTGAAGGAGAAGGTTGAGGAGACGGTTAAGAATGAGACGGAGAAGGAGGAGGAGGAGAAGGAGGAGGATAAGGAGAAAGAGAAGGAGGAGGAGAAGGAGAAGGAGAAGGAGGAGGAGAAGGAGAAAGAGAAGAATGTTCCATCAAAACCAAAACGAAGGAGCAGGAGACGCAAAAAGAGGGGGAACTGATAAGTCCCTTTCCAAAATCCTGTGGGTTTCTAGATGGTTCCTGGAGGTCCTAGAAGGCCCTAAAGGGGTCCCGGGGGGTTGGGTGGGGTCTAGGTGGTTCCTCAGTCTTCTAGAAGGCCCTAAAGGGGTCTCTGAGGGTTTTAGAATGTTCCTGGATGTCCTAGAAGGGTCCTTGAAGGGCCTAAAGGAATCCCAGTTGGATCTAGAGGGTTCCTGGTGGTCTTAGAAGGGTTCTTGAAGGCCCTAAAGGCATCCAGGAGTTTCTAGAAGGATCCTTGGGCTTCTAGAAGGCCCTTAAGGGGCTCTAGAGGAGATGAGGAGATACCAGATAGACTTCAAGGTAAGATCAAGCTCCAAGAGGACCCAAAACCCTCCGCGTGTCTTCTCCTATTACTCCTTCCACCTCTCCTTGAACCAATTAATGGGACAAGCCAGATGGAAATGAGGGTAAGTATCACGGTCTCCTTGCTCTTCTCCACTAACCCCAGTCCCACCAACCATCTCAGATACTTCGGGGTCTTCTAGAAGTTTCTTCAGGGTGGTCCCAGCATGAAGCTCCCCTTGGAAACTTTAGAACTTCTCTCGGGATTGGAAAAAACACCCCCCGATTCCACTTTTTCTTCCCTGGGAACCATTTTGACGCCCTCAATAAAATGTTTGTGGAGTTTCTGTGTTGCCAAAATGTGATTTTCCGTAAGGTTTGAGAGTTGTGGGACGAGAATTATTGCCCTCACCTGACCCCAACACTGTCCCAGAGGGTTCTAGAAGGTTCCTTGTGTTTCTCGAAGGATCTAAAGGGGCCCCAGGGGGATCTAGATGGTTCCTCAGGGTCCTAGAAGGCCCTAAAGGGGACTCTGAATATTCTAGAAGGTTCCCCATGGTTCTGAAGGGGTCCCAAGAGGTCCTAGATAGTTCTTTTGGGTGCTAGAAGGGTCCAGGAAGGCCCCAAAGGGGTCCCAGATGAATCTAGAGGGTTCCTGGGTGTCCTAGAAGGGTCCTAGAAGGCCCTAAAGTGGGTCCCAGGTAGATCAGAGGGTTCCTCTGGCTTCTAGATGGCCCTAAAGGGGTCCCAGGGAGTTCTAGAAGGTTCCCGAGGGTCCTAGAAGGGACCTAGAAGACCCTAAAGGGGTCCCAGGGGGCTCTAGAGGGTCCCTGGGTTCCTAGAAGGTCCCAGGCCCCGCCCCCCTGCCCGCCCCCCCCCCATCTTTTTATCAGATCTGGGGGCGGGGCTTGGTTTAGGGGGTCAGTGCTGGTTGTTCGTCCTCAGTGATGGGCAACAGGTCTGTGGGGCTGGGTCGTTGTCACCCATGAGGATGTGCGGAGAGATGTTTTTGCTAGAAACTGCATCTGGAAAGGTGCCTGCCCTCAGGAATGTTCCCCAGGGAGCAGGGGTTCTTGCAGCCCCACAGCCCTGAGGCTGCTATTTCTTAGGTGTTTCTGTGCTCCACCGCTATGTCCTTGTGTTCTGCTCCCTGCAACCAGCTCAGGGAGACACCCTGACCCCAGCCAGGACAGAATCTGCTCTGCTGGCACCCAAAGGATTTTAATTACACCAAACACAGAGCTACAGGGTGAAATAGGAATAAAAAATAGAGGCAATGCCCAATTGTTCCTGCTGCTGTAGACAAAGAAAGACCGTTCCTGGTGTTCATGGCTCTCCCAGCTGCACAGTCCTCTCCTCCCTCCTGGCTGCCCCCAGTCCCACCACAGGGATGGGCTCTGCTGGCCTGGGGCTCAGGAACTGCTGAGCACTGAGCTCCTGGGTCCCAGCCTGTGCGTCCTCAGGGGGATAGGCCAGGGACATTTCTTTAGCATAGTCATAGCTCGTGCTCTCTGGAGATGGACAGCAGGCATCTCCCTCAGGTCCAAGGGCCCCAGCGCTGATCTGAGAGCACAGACTCGCCCCTGCAAGCAGCAAGACCATGGCGTGCCGATCCCATGAGGTGCCCCTCCTGGGCTGTGCATCACCTTCCTCCCTCTCTCACTCGCGGCCCTCCAAAGAAAACTCCATATCACCTTCCCCACTGGCACCAGGATGGCACTCAGGAAGCAGCAGTGCTCTCTTTCCCCTCTCATCTCCATATGTATCCCTGGGTCCTGCTCCCTTTTCTGGTGCCCCAGGCATTTCCCAGCCTCCCTGTCCCAACACGGGATCTTGTCCAGGGTCAGGAACGTCCCTGGCATCATCACAACTGTCTGCTGGGTCTCCTGCGAGTGAGACAGGTGTCTCTGAAAGGAGAAGGGATTTGGTGACACGGCGGAACTGTGTCCTGCAGAACACAGGACGGGAGGATGAGCAGGGATGTGGGGCTCAGACATTGATGTTGGCAGCACCACAGGAGACCCTACCGTGTCCTCTCCAGCTCTGACAGTGACACTCAGCAACAACGCTGTTCTTCCCATCGGCAGGTAGGAGAGATCAACCACTCCCTGCTCTCCAGTCCCTGGGGTGCAGCTCAGTGAGGGACCCCTCAGAATGGGAGCCTGGGGAGAGGCACAGCGGGGCTGAGGGGAGCGTGCTCTGCTGAACCGGCTCGTGGTCAACACTGCTGGGGGCAGGGGACACACAGCATGTGTGTAGGAGCGCTCAGGATTCCCCCAGTGCCCCTGGGACCAACCCCATCCCAGAGGGGCTCCCACAGCTGCCCTAGGACTGCCCTTTCCCTCAGCCCTTGGGTGCCACAGGGGATGCAGGGGTCAGGAAAGAGGAACCGACCCAGGCTGTGACGGGCAGGACTTGTGGGGAGGAAGCTCCTCTCCTGGGCCCAGGACCTGGCTGCTCTCCCCACACACCCCCACAGCACCAGCACTGCCGGGACTGTGGGTCAGGGGCTGCGGTGGGTCAGCCCTGGGTGGGACTGGGGAGAGAGTCTGCCAAATGTGCCCCCTGTGAGGGACACACACCCACCTGAGCTGCTGAACCTCGCCTGCTTCTCCCATGCTGGGCTGTTCCCGATCTCCTCATACAGGGACTCTGAGAAGGTCTCCCACGCTCTCTCAGAGCCTGCAGATGGAGCAGGGCTAGTTTGTGGACACACAGAGAGGGGACGGGACCCTGCTCTGCTCCCCAGCCCCATTCCCCTGGGCCAGTCCAGGGTTGTCCCACCCAACAGCCCCACTGTGCTGTCTGGGCACTGCTGCACCCTCTCAGGGAGGGTACATGCCCCCATGGAGATGTTCTATGGCAGCAACATCCTCACACCGTCTCTCAGAGACAACCCCTGTGCCCCTTTGTCCCTGGATCAGGTCCTGGTGCTGAGCTGGGAGCAGCTCCTGCCTTTTCTTTTCCCCTGTCTCTGGCCCCTCTCTGCTCCACATACCCGTAACACGGTCCATGCTCTGCTGTGGGGAGGTCAGGTCTGCATGGGGGAGCAGCCCTGGGACCTGAAACCTAGGGATAAACCGTGCTGCCCCCCACTCCTCCTGGCAGCTCCCCTGACCCAGGGCCCCTCCAGCGCTGCCCTGAGCTCTGTCCCTGCTCATTCTCAGCTGTCTCCCCTCTGATCCTGTCTCCCCCAGCCCAGCTCTGCTGATTCTTTCCTTACCCCATCCCTCTCTGGACTCTCTGTCCCTGGCTGCTGGTGGCCCATGGCCAGGCAGGTGATGGGGCAGTTCAGGGGGCAGCAGGCAGCACACATTCGTGTCCCCCACAACTCTGCCCTCGCCCCTCACTGACACCCACAGCCCCCTTGGTCTGGCTACGAGGCCCCTTCCCTACGGGCCATGGGGAAGGACCCACCTCTGTGCTCAACCCTGGCTCTTCGCACTTGACCAGCCAGGAGGGCCAGGAGCAGGCAGAGCAGGGCTCCCAGGATGATGCAGATGATGACGGGCAAGGAGACTCTTCCACTACCGCTCAGGCTCCCAGAGCAGTAGGGCCTGGGAGGGATCTGCAGGGGCAGGAAACCAGAAAGGGCAGCACAAGGTCTGGGAGAGGTGAGGCTGAGACACATGGCTCCCGCCCCCAATTAAAAGGTCTGAGTCACAGACAGTTTTCCACGGGTACCCATCACGGATCTCCACGTATCCTGAGTAGACACTGTCCCCTCCAACCAGCTGGATAAAGCCTGGAGAAACAAACCCCCCTGTGAGTTCCCAGCTCCTCGTGACAGTCACACACCCAAGTTCCCACCTCTTCTTCAGGGCAGCTTGCAGGCAGAGAGACCCACAGCCTCCCAGCAGCAACCCATAGGTGCTGATGGCACAAACACACCCAGGACCCCCTGCTGTCCCCAGGCATAACCACAGCACTTGTGGGCTCACCCCTGTCCCACCCCAAGGCACTGCTCAGACAAACTGCTGCTGTCCTGGAGACCCTGGGGTTGCACTGGCCCCAGCATTGCAGCATCCCCAGGACTCAAGGCTAAGGAGATGATCCCAGGTGCTGATGGCTGCTACAGCCTGATTTGCCCCACTGAGCTCATGGCTATGCTGAGGGACCTCTTGGGGCCACCGCCAATGTCCCTCACCCCCCAGCTTGGAGACGTGCTCTTAGCTGGGATGTGTAGCAGGGCATAGATGTGGTACAAAGGCACCTGTGGTTGTTGTCCCCACCAGCCCCCAGTTCCATTGCCAGCCTAGGGAGGGTCCTCAGTAGAGCCCTTGCCAGCGTCTGGGTGAAGGAGAGCAGGCAGAGGAGCAGCACTGGGCTGACCCAAGCTCCCTGAGCAGGGCAGGCACCAGAGGGCGACATCACAGAGGCCTTGGCCACAACCACGGGGTGGGGGGTGGGGGGGTGGAGGGCGTGGGGTGGGATCTACAGTTTGAGGAATCAGCAGCTCAAGGATACAGTGAAGATACAGATAACTGGATGGTTCTCTGAAGCAATGAACTGCTTATCACCTTTTCTGCCCCCAAATCCACCTTTTCTTCACCGCCAAACCACATTTTGTGCCCCCAGGCGGGTGCTGAGGCCCCTTCCCCCACCTCCATCACCCCACCCCACCCCCACCCCGTAGCTGTGGCCAAGGCCTCTGTGATGTCACCCTCTGTGATGTCACCTGTGGACTAGAAGGCCCCTGAGGTGTCCAGGGCAAAGTCCCCTCTGGCCTCACTCTCCAGCAGCACGTGGAGAGGGCAGGTGGTCTCTGCACTGGGAGCTGCCTGCATCTTGCTCGCTGTGTGAGGAGCGAAGCCCACAGAGAATCTCTGCCCCCACAGCCAAGGGTAGGGTCAGGGTTCACCCCTAAAGGTCTCCCAGGGGCATCTCGAGGGTTCTTCAGACTTGCAGAAGGACCTAAAGAAGTCTCTGAGGGTTCTAGAAGGTTCTTGGTGGTCCAAGAAGGGTCTCAGAAGGCCCTGAAGGGGCCCCAGGGGAATCTCGAGGGTGACCGCGTCCCCCTGTTGTCTTTCTTGTAGGGACAGGCCGAGACTCCGACCATGGGTCCTCGGTTCTGCAATTTTCTGTTTTTTGCCGTTCCCGGGATGCTGGGAGTGCTCGGGGCCTGGTGGCTCTATTCCCGCATGAAGAACAGAGCGGTGGAAGCCAAGGAGGAGAAAGAGGATGAAGAAAAGAAGAAGAAGGAGCCTTCAGTGAGACCTAAAGCTCCTGCAACACGTCCCGGCCCGTCCAAGGAAGAGCTAAAGAAGATCAACCCCCCCCCAGTCCTCAAGCAAAAGGGCTGGAACATGGACGACCTCATCGCTCAGAAGAGGATACAGAAGGAGCAGGAGGAGAGGGAGAAGACGGTTAATGAGAAGATGAAGAAGATTTTAGAGAACAAGAAGCTTAAGGTAGACAAGGAGAAGGTTGAGGAGAAGGTTGAGGAGACGGTTAAGAAGGAGAAGGAGAAGGAGGAGAAGGAGAAGGAGGAGGAGAAGGAGGAGGAGAAGGAGAAGGAGGAGGAGAAGGAGAAAGAGAAGGAGGAGGAGAAAGAGGAGGAGAAGGAGGAGGAGAAGGAGGAGGAGAAGGAGAAGGAGGAGGAGAAGGAGAAAGAGAAGGAGGAGGAGAAAGAGGAGGAGAAGGAGGAGGAGAAGGAGAAAGAGAAGGTTGAGGAGAAGGAGAAGAAGGAGATGGGGAAGGTTAAGGAGGTGAAGGAGAAGGTGAAGAAGGGGATTGAGCAGGTTAAAGAGAAGGTGAAGGGGAAGATAGAGAAGGCTAAGGAGAAGGTGAAGGAGAAGGTTGAGGAGACGGTTAAGAATGAGACGGAGAAGGAGGAGGAGGAGAAGGAGGAGGATAAGGAGAAAGAGAAGGAGGAGGAGAAGGAGAAGGAGAAGGAGGAGGAGAAGGAGAAAGAGAAGAATGTTCCATCAAAACCAAAACGAAGGAGCAGGAGACGCAAAAAGAGGGGGAACTGATAAGTCCCTTTCCAAAATCCTGTGGGTTTCTAGATGGTTCCTGGAGGTCCTAGAAGGCCCTAAAGGGGTCCCGGGGGGTTGGGTGGGGTCTAGGTGGTTCCTCAGTCTTCTAGAAGGCCCTAAAGGGGTCTCTGAGGGTTTTAGAATGTTCCTGGATGTCCTAGAAGGGTCCTTGAAGGGCCTAAAGGAATCCCAGTTGGATCTAGAGGGTTCCTGGTGGTCTTAGAAGGGTTCTTGAAGGCCCTAAAGGCATCCAGGAGTTTCTAGAAGGATCCTTGGGCTTCTAGAAGGCCCTTAAGGGGCTCTAGAGGAGATGAGGAGATACCAGATAGACTTCAAGGTAAGATCAAGCTCCAAGAGGACCCAAAACCCTCCGCGTGTCTTCTCCTATTACTCCTTCCACCTCTCCTTGAACCAATTAATGGGACAAGCCAGATGGAAATGAGGGTAAGTATCACGGTCTCCTTGCTCTTCTCCACTAACCCCAGTCCCACCAACCATCTCAGATACTTCGGGGTCTTCTAGAAGTTTCTTCAGGGTGGTCCCAGCATGAAGCTCCCCTTGGAAACTTTAGAACTTCTCTCGGGATTGGAAAAAACACCCCCCGATTCCACTTTTTCTTCCCTGGGAACCATTTTGACGCCCTCAATAAAATGTTTGTGGAGTTTCTGTGTTGCCAAAATGTGATTTTCCGTAAGGTTTGAGAGTTGTGGGACGAGAATTATTGCCCTCACCTGACCCCAACACTGTCCCAGAGGGTTCTAGAAGGTTCCTTGTGTTTCTCGAAGGATCTAAAGGGGCCCCAGGGGGATCTAGATGGTTCCTCAGGGTCCTAGAAGGCCCTAAAGGGGACTCTGAATATTCTAGAAGGTTCCCCATGGTTCTGAAGGGGTCCCAAGAGGTCCTAGATAGTTCTTTTGGGTGCTAGAAGGGTCCAGGAAGGCCCCAAAGGGGTCCCAGATGAATCTAGAGGGTTCCTGGGTGTCCTAGAAGGGTCCTAGAAGGCCCTAAAGTGGGTCCCAGGTAGATCAGAGGGTTCCTCTGGCTTCTAGATGGCCCTAAAGGGGTCCCAGGGAGTTCTAGAAGGTTCCCGAGGGTCCTAGAAGGGACCTAGAAGACCCTAAAGGGGTCCCAGGGGGCTCTAGAGGGTCCCTGGGTTCCTAGAAGGTCCCAGGCCCCGCCCCCCTGCCCGCCCCCCCCCCATCTTTTTATCAGATCTGGGGGCGGGGCTTGGTTTAGGGGGTCAGTGCTGGTTGTTCGTCCTCAGTGATGGGCAACAGGTCTGTGGGGCTGGGTCGTTGTCACCCATGAGGATGTGCGGAGAGATGTTTTTGCTAGAAACTGCATCTGGAAAGGTGCCTGCCCTCAGGAATGTTCCCCAGGGAGCAGGGGTTCTTGCAGCCCCACAGCCCTGAGGCTGCTATTTCTTAGGTGTTTCTGTGCTCCACCGCTATGTCCTTGTGTTCTGCTCCCTGCAACCAGCTCAGGGAGACACCCTGACCCCAGCCAGGACAGAATCTGCTCTGCTGGCACCCAAAGGATTTTAATTACACCAAACACAGAGCTACAGGGTGAAATAGGAATAAAAAATAGAGGCAATGCCCAATTGTTCCTGCTGCTGTAGACAAAGAAAGACCGTTCCTGGTGTTCATGGCTCTCCCAGCTGCACAGTCCTCTCCTCCCTCCTGGCTGCCCCCAGTCCCACCACAGGGATGGGCTCTGCTGGCCTGGGGCTCAGGAACTGCTGAGCACTGAGCTCCTGGGTCCCAGCCTGTGCGTCCTCAGGGGGATAGGCCAGGGACATTTCTTTAGCATAGTCATAGCTCGTGCTCTCTGGAGATGGACAGCAGGCATCTCCCTCAGGTCCAAGGGCCCCAGCGCTGATCTGAGAGCACAGACTCGCCCCTGCAAGCAGCAAGACCATGGCGTGCCGATCCCATGAGGTGCCCCTCCTGGGCTGTGCATCACCTTCCTCCCTCTCTCACTCGCGGCCCTCCAAAGAAAACTCCATATCACCTTCCCCACTGGCACCAGGATGGCACTCAGGAAGCAGCAGTGCTCTCTTTCCCCTCTCATCTCCATATGTATCCCTGGGTCCTGCTCCCTTTTCTGGTGCCCCAGGCATTTCCCAGCCTCCCTGTCCCAACACGGGATCTTGTCCAGGGTCAGGAACGTCCCTGGCATCATCACAACTGTCTGCTGGGTCTCCTGCGAGTGAGACAGGTGTCTCTGAAAGGAGAAGGGATTTGGTGACACGGCGGAACTGTGTCCTGCAGAACACAGGACGGGAGGATGAGCAGGGATGTGGGGCTCAGACATTGATGTTGGCAGCACCACAGGAGACCCTACCGTGTCCTCTCCAGCTCTGACAGTGACACTCAGCAACAACGCTGTTCTTCCCATCGGCAGGTAGGAGAGATCAACCACTCCCTGCTCTCCAGTCCCTGGGGTGCAGCTCAGTGAGGGACCCCTCAGAATGGGAGCCTGGGGAGAGGCACAGCGGGGCTGAGGGGAGCGTGCTCTGCTGAACCGGCTCGTGGTCAACACTGCTGGGGGCAGGGGACACACAGCATGTGTGTAGGAGCGCTCAGGATTCCCCCAGTGCCCCTGGGACCAACCCCATCCCAGAGGGGCTCCCACAGCTGCCCTAGGACTGCCCTTTCCCTCAGCCCTTGGGTGCCACAGGGGATGCAGGGGTCAGGAAAGAGGAACCGACCCAGGCTGTGACGGGCAGGACTTGTGGGGAGGAAGCTCCTCTCCTGGGCCCAGGACCTGGCTGCTCTCCCCACACACCCCCACAGCACCAGCACTGCCGGGACTGTGGGTCAGGGGCTGCGGTGGGTCAGCCCTGGGTGGGACTGGGGAGAGAGTCTGCCAAATGTGCCCCCTGTGAGGGACACACACCCACCTGAGCTGCTGAACCTCGCCTGCTTCTCCCATGCTGGGCTGTTCCCGATCTCCTCATACAGGGACTCTGAGAAGGTCTCCCACGCTCTCTCAGAGCCTGCAGATGGAGCAGGGCTAGTTTGTGGACACACAGAGAGGGGACGGGACCCTGCTCTGCTCCCCAGCCCCATTCCCCTGGGCCAGTCCAGGGTTGTCCCACCCAACAGCCCCACTGTGCTGTCTGGGCACTGCTGCACCCTCTCAGGGAGGGTACATGCCCCCATGGAGATGTTCTATGGCAGCAACATCCTCACACCGTCTCTCAGAGACAACCCCTGTGCCCCTTTGTCCCTGGATCAGGTCCTGGTGCTGAGCTGGGAGCAGCTCCTGCCTTTTCTTTTCCCCTGTCTCTGGCCCCTCTCTGCTCCACATACCCGTAACACGGTCCATGCTCTGCTGTGGGGAGGTCAGGTCTGCATGGGGGAGCAGCCCTGGGACCTGAAACCTAGGGATAAACCGTGCTGCCCCCCACTCCTCCTGGCAGCTCCCCTGACCCAGGGCCCCTCCAGCGCTGCCCTGAGCTCTGTCCCTGCTCATTCTCAGCTGTCTCCCCTCTGATCCTGTCTCCCCCAGCCCAGCTCTGCTGATTCTTTCCTTACCCCATCCCTCTCTGGACTCTCTGTCCCTGGCTGCTGGTGGCCCATGGCCAGGCAGGTGATGGGGCAGTTCAGGGGGCAGCAGGCAGCACACATTCGTGTCCCCCACAACTCTGCCCTCGCCCCTCACTGACACCCACAGCCCCCTTGGTCTGGCTACGAGGCCCCTTCCCTACGGGCCATGGGGAAGGACCCACCTCTGTGCTCAACCCTGGCTCTTCGCACTTGACCAGCCAGGAGGGCCAGGAGCAGGCAGAGCAGGGCTCCCAGGATGATGCAGATGATGACGGGCAAGGAGACTCTTCCACTACCGCTCAGGCTCCCAGAGCAGTAGGGCCTGGGAGGGATCTGCAGGGGCAGGAAACCAGAAAGGGCAGCACAAGGTCTGGGAGAGGTGAGGCTGAGACACATGGCTCCCGCCCCCAATTAAAAGGTCTGAGTCACAGACAGTTTTCCACGGGTACCCATCACGGATCTCCACGTATCCTGAGTAGACACTGTCCCCTCCAACCAGCTGGATAAAGCCTGGAGAAACAAACCCCCCTGTGAGTTCCCAGCTCCTCGTGACAGTCACACACCCAAGTTCCCACCTCTTCTTCAGGGCAGCTTGCAGGCAGAGAGACCCACAGCCTCCCAGCAGCAACCCAGAGGTGCTGATGGCACAAACACACCCAGGACCCCCTGCTGTCCCCAGGCATAACCACAGCACTTGTGGGCTCACCCCTGTCCCACCCCAAGGCACTGCTCAGACAAACTGCTGCTGTCCTGGAGACCCTGGGGTTGCACTGGCCCCAGCATTGCAGCATCCCCAGGACTCAAGGCTAAGGAGATGATCCCAGGTGCTGATGGCTGCTACAGCCTGATTTGCCCCACTGAGCTCATGGCTATGCTGAGGGACCTCTTGGGGCCACCGCCAATGTCCCTCACCCCCCAGCTTGGAGACGTGCTCTTAGCTGGGATGTGTAGCAGGGCATAGATGTGGTACAAAGGCACCTGCGGTTGTTGTCCCCACCAGCCCCCAGTTCCATTGCCAGCCTAGGGAGGGTCCTCAGTAGAGCCCTTGCCAGCGTCTGGGTGAAGGAGAGCAGGCAGAGGAGCAGCACTGGGCTGACCCAAGCTCCCTGAGCAGGGCAGGCACCAGAGGGCGACATCACAGAGGCCTTGGCCACAACCACGGGGTGGGGGGTGGGGGGGTGGAGGGCGTGGGGTGGGATCTACAGTTTGAGGAATCAGCAGCTCAAGGATACAGTGAAGATATAGATAACTGGATGGTTCTCTGAAGCAATGAACTGCTTATCACCTTTTCTGCCCCCAAATCCACCTTTTCTTCACCGCCAAACCACATTTTGTGCCCCCAGGCGGGTGCTGAGGCCCCTTCCCCCACCTCCATCACCCCACCCCACCCCCACCCCGTAGCTGTGGCCAAGGCCTCTGTGATGTCACCCTCTGTGATGTCACCTGTGGACTAGAAGGCCCCTGAGGTGTCCAGGGCAAAGTCCCCTCTGGCCTCACTCTCCAGCAGCACGTGGAGAGGGCAGGTGGTCTCTGCACTGGGAGCTGCCTGCATCTTGCTCGCTGTGTGAGGAGCGAAGCCCACAGAGAATCTCTGCCCCCACAGCCAAGGGTAGGGTCAGGGTTCACCCCTAAAGGTCTCCCAGGGGCATCTCGAGGGTTCTTCAGACTTGCAGAAGGACCTAAAGAAGTCTCTGAGGGTTCTAGAAGGTTCTTGGTGGTCCAAGAAGGGTCTCAGAAGGCCCTGAAGGGGCCCCAGGGGAATCTCGAGGGTGACCGCGTCCCCCTGTTGTCTTTCTTGTAGGGACAGGCCGAGACTCCGACCATGGGTCCTCGGTTCTGCAATTTTCTGTTTTTTGCCGTTCCCGGGATGCTGGGAGTGCTCGGGGCCTGGTGGCTCTATTCCCGCATGAAGAACAGAGCGGTGGAAGCCAAGGAGGAGAAAGAGGATGAAGAAAAGAAGAAGAAGGAGCCTTCAGTGAGACCTAAAGCTCCTGCAACACGTCCCGGCCCGTCCAAGGAAGAGCTAAAGAAGATCAACCCCCCCCCAGTCCTCAAGCAAAAGGGCTGGAACATGGACGACCTCATCGCTCAGAAGAGGATACAGAAGGAGCAGGAGGAGAGGGAGAAGACGGTTAATGAGAAGATGAAGAAGATTTTAGAGAACAAGAAGCTTAAGGTAGACAAGGAGAAGGTTGAGGAGAAGGTTGAGGAGACGGTTAAGAAGGAGAAGGAGAAGGAGGAGAAGGAGAAGGAGGAGGAGAAGGAGGAGGAGAAGGAGAAGGAGGAGGAGAAGGAGAAAGAGAAGGAGGAGGAGAAAGAGGAGGAGAAGGAGGAGGAGAAGGAGGAGGAGAAGGAGAAGGAGGAGGAGAAGGAGAAAGAGAAGGAGGAGGAGAAAGAGGAGGAGAAGGAGGAGGAGAAGGAGAAAGAGAAGGTTGAGGAGAAGGAGAAGAAGGAGATGGGGAAGGTTAAGGAGGTGAAGGAGAAGGTGAAGAAGGGGATTGAGCAGGTTAAAGAGAAGGTGAAGGGGAAGATAGAGAAGGCTAAGGAGAAGGTGAAGGAGAAGGTTGAGGAGACGGTTAAGAATGAGACGGAGAAGGAGGAGGAGGAGAAGGAGGAGGATAAGGAGAAAGAGAAGGAGGAGGAGAAGGAGAAGGAGAAGGAGGAGGAGAAGGAGAAAGAGAAGAATGTTCCATCAAAACCAAAACGAAGGAGCAGGAGACGCAAAAAGAGGGGGAACTGATAAGTCCCTTTCCAAAATCCTGTGGGTTTCTAGATGGTTCCTGGAGGTCCTAGAAGGCCCTAAAGGGGTCCCGGGGGGTTGGGTGGGGTCTAGGTGGTTCCTCAGTCTTCTAGAAGGCCCTAAAGGGGTCTCTGAGGGTTTTAGAATGTTCCTGGATGTCCTAGAAGGGTCCTTGAAGGGCCTAAAGGAATCCCAGTTGGATCTAGAGGGTTCCTGGTGGTCTTAGAAGGGTTCTTGAAGGCCCTAAAGGCATCCAGGAGTTTCTAGAAGGATCCTTGGGCTTCTAGAAGGCCCTTAAGGGGCTCTAGAGGAGATGAGGAGATACCAGATAGACTTCAAGGTAAAATCAAGCTCCAAGAGGACCCAAAACCCTCCGCGTGTCTTCTCCTATTACTCCTTCCACCTCTCCTTGAACCAATTAATGGGACAAGCCAGATGGAAATGAGGGTAAGTATCACGGTCTCCTTGCTCTTCTCCACTAACCCCAGTCCCACCAACCATCTCAGATACTTCGGGGTCTTCTAGAAGTTTCTTCAGGGTGGTCCCAGCATGAAGCTCCCCTTGGAAACTTTAGAACTTCTCTCGGGATTGGAAAAAACACCCCCCGATTCCACTTTTTCTTCCCTGGGAACCATTTTGACGCCCTCAATAAAATGTTTGTGGAGTTTCTGTGTTGCCAAAATGTGATTTTCCGTAAGGTTTGAGAGTTGTGGGACGAGAATTATTGCCCTCACCTGACCCCAACACTGTCCCAGAGGGTTCTAGAAGGTTCCTTGTGTTTCTCGAAGGATCTAAAGGGGCCCCAGGGGGATCTAGATGGTTCCTCAGGGTCCTAGAAGGCCCTAAAGGGGACTCTGAATATTCTAGAAGGTTCCCCATGGTTCTGAAGGGGTCCCAAGAGGTCCTAGATAGTTCTTTTGGGTGCTAGAAGGGTCCAGGAAGGCCCCAAAGGGGTCCCAGATGAATCTAGAGGGTTCCTGGGTGTCCTAGAAGGGTCCTAGAAGGCCCTAAAGTGGGTCCCAGGTAGATCAGAGGGTTCCTCTGGCTTCTAGATGGCCCTAAAGGGGTCCCAGGGAGTTCTAGAAGGTTCCCGAGGGTCCTAGAAGGGACCTAGAAGACCCTAAAGGGGTCCCAGGGGGCTCTAGAGGGTCCCTGGGTTCCTAGAAGGTCCCAGGCCCCGCCCCCCTGCCCGCCCCCCCCCCATCTTTTTATCAGATCTGGGGGCGGGGCTTGGTTTAGGGGGTCAGTGCTGGTTGTTCGTCCTCAGTGATGGGCAACAGGTCTGTGGGGCTGGGTCGTTGTCACCCATGAGGATGTGCGGAGAGATGTTTTTGCTAGAAACTGCATCTGGAAAGGTGCCTGCCCTCAGGAATGTTCCCCAGGGAGCAGGGGTTCTTGCAGCCCCACAGCCCTGAGGCTGCTATTTCTTAGGTGTTTCTGTGCTCCACCGCTATGTCCTTGTGTTCTGCTCCCTGCAACCAGCTCAGGGAGACACCCTGACCCCAGCCAGGACAGAATCTGCTCTGCTGGCACCCAAAGGATTTTAATTACACCAAACACAGAGCTACAGGGTGAAATAGGAATAAAAAATAGAGGCAATGCCCAATTGTTCCTGCTGCTGTAGACAAAGAAAGACCGTTCCTGGTGTTCATGGCTCTCCCAGCTGCACAGTCCTCTCCTCCCTCCTGGCTGCCCCCAGTCCCACCACAGGGATGGGCTCTGCTGGCCTGGGGCTCAGGAACTGCTGAGCACTGAGCTCCTGGGTCCCAGCCTGTGCGTCCTCAGGGGGATAGGCCAGGGACATTTCTTTAGCATAGTCATAGCTCGTGCTCTCTGGAGATGGACAGCAGGCATCTCCCTCAGGTCCAAGGGCCCCAGCGCTGATCTGAGAGCACAGACTCGCCCCTGCAAGCAGCAAGACCATGGCGTGCCGATCCCATGAGGTGCCCCTCCTGGGCTGTGCATCACCTTCCTCCCTCTCTCACTCGCGGCCCTCCAAAGAAAACTCCATATCACCTTCCCCACTGGCACCAGGATGGCACTCAGGAAGCAGCAGTGCTCTCTTTCCCCTCTCATCTCCATATGTATCCCTGGGTCCTGCTCCCTTTTCTGGTGCCCCAGGCATTTCCCAGCCTCCCTGTCCCAACACGGGATCTTGTCCAGGGTCAGGAACGTCCCTGGCATCATCACAACTGTCTGCTGGGTCTCCTGCGAGTGAGACAGGTGTCTCTGAAAGGAGAAGGGATTTGGTGACACGGCGGAACTGTGTCCTGCAGAACACAGGACGGGAGGATGAGCAGGGATGTGGGGCTCAGACATTGATGTTGGCAGCACCACAGGAGACCCTACCGTGTCCTCTCCAGCTCTGACAGTGACACTCAGCAACAACGCTGTTCTTCCCATCGGCAGGTAGGAGAGATCAACCACTCCCTGCTCTCCAGTCCCTGGGGTGCAGCTCAGTGAGGGACCCCTCAGAATGGGAGCCTGGGGAGAGGCACAGCGGGGCTGAGGGGAGCGTGCTCTGCTGAACCGGCTCGTGGTCAACACTGCTGGGGGCAGGGGACACACAGCATGTGTGTAGGAGCGCTCAGGATTCCCCCAGTGCCCCTGGGACCAACCCCATCCCAGAGGGGCTCCCACAGCTGCCCTAGGACTGCCCTTTCCCTCAGCCCTTGGGTGCCACAGGGGATGCAGGGGTCAGGAAAGAGGAACCGACCCAGGCTGTGACGGGCAGGACTTGTGGGGAGGAAGCTCCTCTCCTGGGCCCAGGACCTGGCTGCTCTCCCCACACACCCCCACAGCACCAGCACTGCCGGGACTGTGGGTCAGGGGCTGCGGTGGGTCAGCCCTGGGTGGGACTGGGGAGAGAGTCTGCCAAATGTGCCCCCTGTGAGGGACACACACCCACCTGAGCTGCTGAACCTCGCCTGCTTCTCCCATGCTGGGCTGTTCCCGATCTCCTCATACAGGGACTCTGAGAAGGTCTCCCACGCTCTCTCAGAGCCTGCAGATGGAGCAGGGCTAGTTTGTGGACACACAGAGAGGGGACGGGACCCTGCTCTGCTCCCCAGCCCCATTCCCCTGGGCCAGTCCAGGGTTGTCCCACCCAACAGCCCCACTGTGCTGTCTGGGCACTGCTGCACCCTCTCAGGGAGGGTACATGCCCCCATGGAGATGTTCTATGGCAGCAACATCCTCACACCGTCTCTCAGAGACAACCCCTGTGCCCCTTTGTCCCTGGATCAGGTCCTGGTGCTGAGCTGGGAGCAGCTCCTGCCTTTTCTTTTCCCCTGTCTCTGGCCCCTCTCTGCTCCACATACCCGTAACACGGTCCATGCTCTGCTGTGGGGAGGTCAGGTCTGCATGGGGGAGCAGCCCTGGGACCTGAAACCTAGGGATAAACCGTGCTGCCCCCCACTCCTCCTGGCAGCTCCCCTGACCCAGGGCCCCTCCAGCGCTGCCCTGAGCTCTGTCCCTGCTCATTCTCAGCTGTCTCCCCTCTGATCCTGTCTCCCCCAGCCCAGCTCTGCTGATTCTTTCCTTACC